>JAOBSW010000669.1:0-153935 GCA_026214975.1 Gentiana macrophylla | reverse complement strand
GCCGAAGGCCCAACCGTCACGAAATTCCGAATTATATGTTTCGCGAAACAAAACAAAAATCACGTAGATCCTATCCCAACCGACCTAATATAATGTGTTAAATTCTTATTTACTTGATTTTTTTTTTGAGGAATTTTTTTTACATGAATTGATAAATGGCCAAATTATATACCTACTAAGAGCAATTGTAGTGGCATATTGAAATTATGGAGTTTATTTTATGGTGGGAACCATCAAATAGATGTGAACGGTAGTTTAAATCAAGTCAACGCCCGTACTAGCTTCATTATAAATTAAAAAAAAAACAAAATCAAAATATTGAAACAAAATCTAAACTTAAAAAATAAAATAATAAATGACTTGTTTAAATTTTTAGCCAATCAAATATTTTTGTTTAAATTGAATGAGAGTCAAATTTTTTTGAATCTATTACTGCACAAGAAAAATATAGATTACATCCAAATACATTGACCGAGTGTTAAATCACTTCCATTTTAAAGTCATTACAATTGCACTAATATAATGTTTTAAAAAAAATTACTTGAAATGAGAAATGGCCAAATTATAGACTCAAATTTATAATAATTCAGATGCATCAATTCAAATTCCATAGGTGCATTCGTACAGCTAGGGGTGTTTAGTTTTCGGAGCGTTGCCTCTGAGCTCCCACGAGTTGGCGCTGCCCCCTCGATCCCTGCGAAGGGGCATTGCCTCCTCGACCCACCGCGACCTAACTGAGCAGGTCTAACCTTGTTTGTTAATTACGGCAACCGAGATGCAAATGATAACAATATATGAAAAAATATCTAACATCAATGAATTTAAATTTTGTGTCTACAGATTTTAGAAACGCGATGTTGAAGTAATCCTTTTTTTTAAACAATGTTGAAGTAAATTTTTGTAAGTATTTTTCGAAAGAAAAAAATTGAACTTCAAGTCCTCATTCGGCGAAGTAGTCGAAAGGCCAAAAAAATCCAGGGCCGGCCCTGCATATAATACCACGTGAAAGAGAATATGAATGTGTGGATATAATGTATGTCATATGATATAACATATTTACAACGGATGTAGGGTAAAATATTCTTCAATAGAGATGTTATTTGCAGTTTTGCACCCAACTCAAAAGTGTGTGCATGTTCATATTTCGTATCTGAAAAAAAATTTATATATAAAGTGTAATGGGTTAAACCTACCATGTAAATGCAAACATGTTGGCAGAAAATAAACGAGTTATTCGTAATAAAGTGACTTTGGAATGTATCATTATTTTTTTTTTTTTTTTTTTTTTTTGTCAGAAACGAAATGTTTGGAATGTATGATCATTTTCTGAGTAGAATTGGGGCACAACTAACATTATTGCTGATGACTACTATACATATACGCCATGTGCATAATTGTACCTGAGTGATGGAAACATTTGATTTATAGCATCATGCATGTCGGTATCGCTTCATATATGTTTTTAATTTATTTATTAGAATTGTAGCAATTTTATTACTTCTCAAAAAAACAAGAGGCAATATATACAGGCAGCAGCATTCAATGTCTCCAAAAAAAAGCAGAAAAAATGTATCGCTTCATATTTTATTATCATTGATAAACACGTAAAATCTATCAATTAATTAATATCAGTCTCACCATGATTAGGAACGACAATGGGTACGGCTGTATGCAAGTTTAGCTATATCCAAACCCTAATCATCAAAATAATCTTCCATCCTACTTGTTACCCATGCGGATAGAGATTCTTATACACATACCCTCTTCACATGGATATTCACGGATCTATGAATATGAATATTTGACTTTATTTAATAGTATGCATCACAATTTTCTTAAAATATTGTATTTAAAGATATTTATCAAGCAAAACCGGTTATTGTTGAAATGAAAGTGCTACCTCACAACATTAATCAAAGTAGTCTAGTTAATACGTAATGTTCTTAAAAGCAACACTTAATTAAACCAGAGGTTCTTTGGTTGTCTACATTAACATTCAATGAAGAATCGGACCAATACCCATTTCATTCAACTATTATCTTCTTCATGTACAACACCATCTTCTTTATATTCAAGAAAAAATAGTTCTATCATATATGTAATGCGTATCAGATTGCTATGACAACGTGAAAGTTGTCACAAATTAGTCTCTAGGGGCAAATGTACGAATTTCGGATATAGGTTTACAAATTTTCCAAACTTTTTGTTTTGTACATTCAGTTTGGAAATGACTTATGGATCAATTTTGCATATAATATAAGTGTATAATATAAAATTGTTTATATCTTTTTTGGCGAGTCAGCTGCTCTAAATAAAATGGCTGAAAGTGATGCTTACCCCGCCCACATGCATACAAGCATCCTAGGATACACGGATACGGATACATGGATACGGGATACGCAGATACGTGATTTTACAAAAATATAGGATACGAATGCAGGGATGTATTTGTAAATAATAAAAATATAAGGACTAAACTATAAATAATAAAAAAATATATGTATATACATTTTTTTTTTATAAACTCAGATCATATATATATATATATATATATATATATATATATATATATATATGTACACACATATTAAGGTTAAACTCATGTTTCTCGGATACACGTATCTGTAGTCAAGATACGTGTATCCGGTAAGTATCCAACTTTTAAAAATCACAATTCGCCCCAGATATGTATACAATGGAGTATCCGTCGAGTATCGGTATCCGATACGTATCGGATACGGGATACATTTGCAGGATGAAGTATCCGTGCATCATAGGCATCTACGAGAGAGTAGTTTTTCAATATGAGGGAAGACGATAAATATAGCGGTTAAAATTGTCTTGAATTAGATGAATACACATAAATTGTAAATTCAAAAATATTCACATGTGTATGCACCCATAGACAAGAGATTTTTTTTATTATTTATTTATTATTATTTAACATTCAAATGCAATCTGATACTCTCACGACCATATTTCCCTTATTTCTTAGACAAAAACCCCTTCATTGCCATCCAGAATCATGTACTTGTCTTTCCTTGTTATATTGGTGCACTCGAATCCCAATTCTTTCGGCTATTTCTTTCTGCACATGTTTATGTTTAGCCACTTCTATATTTGATTTTCCACCCGAGCATGTACATCTTTTCGTCAATCTCTCGAGACCGAATCACGTAAACCAGACATGGATTCAATAGGAAGAATATAGGATCTAAACACTTGAGCCCACCGGCAGACTGACAGTTGTCCCATAAAACATACTGGTATAAACATATAACACACATTTTATTATTATTATTATTATTATTATTATTATTATTATCTAGTGGAACTAACACTTTGATTTTTAACGTAAGACCAACACAAGGTTATTCATATTGCGCTAAGGCCAATCACAACGGCTCAATAATACGTGATTGGATCATTTGTTGTGTTTTGGGACACAACATGTTGATGTGGTCAAGGGGAAGGGTAGAAGGGTAGAAGGGTAGAAGGGTAGAAGGGGAATTATTGTATCCTCATCTACCTTAACTAATTCTGATTGAAAGGATTTAATGAAGAAAATTTAAAATACAACCGTTGTAGAAAGATTGTATCAAGTGACATAGATTACAACTATTCAATAATAAGGAGATTATAAGGGTGGGAGATAGGGGGTCTCCCAGTCTAATACCCCGTTCCAAGTTGAACTCTTTAGACGGACTTCCTCCAACCAAGACCGATGCTCTAGCAGAGGAAACACAACCTCGTATCCACCTCCTCCATTTTAGACCAAAGCCCATATTTTTCAAAGGAAGACGATAAATATAGCGGTTAAAATTATTGCTGAAACACAGATGAGAAATTTGCACTTGAAGAAAGATAAAACAGATGCAATCTAACAGTAAAAAATGGCGGAATTGATAAAACGCAGAAACAAAGAGAACATGGTGATTTAATGTGGTTTCCGGTGTTGTGCCGACTACTCCACGGACAGAAAAAGAGATATTTTATTATGCACAGAATTACAGGGTTTTCACAAGTGTGTGAATAACACTTTGAAAGACACACTTTGCATTGATTACAACTTTGGTATTTATAGACACAAATCCCAAACCCTAACCGCCAAAGATCTTTGTCGGAATTGACATAAATACCTCAGATGTGGACCCAGGCTCGGTTGTTATCCACCAGACGAAACTCACTCAAACCGACTTTCCCGAAAACTCACTTTTCTTGAAACTCACTTGTAATCAACAAACTCAGATGTAGAACTCAAAGAAAAACTCGCTTCCCCCAAACTTCGGTTTCCATAAAGCTCGATTTCCACAAAACTCGGTTTTCTCGGCTTTTCCCAAAACTCGGTTTCACTTCACAAAACTCGCCACTTTGAGATTAGTTCCACCCGTTTTAGAGATCAAGTCACAAAACTTAACAAATCTCCACCTTGACTTTAACTCTCGTTCAACGTCACCGGTTGCATAATTCGGATGTACTTGTACCGGATGCATTCGTCAATGCCAGGATGTACTTGTACGGACTTCTCACGAAACCACTCAAATGACACCGCCGCCTAACTAAGTTTCCAGAAAACGGATTATAAGCTTTGAATGTTAAGCAAGTCCAGACACAACTGAAACTTGCTTTGTTGAACTGGTTTAGTAAACATATCAGCAGGATTTTCCTGAAGGATGTAGGAGCTCAGATCTAAACGAATTAGATCTATGCGCAGCGGATGGATCACGATTTATATATCACAATACATAAATAAAGGATTTAACTACTACAAGGGGGTTAAGATTATATTACCAATAGTGGGAAGAGAAGCCTTGATCTTTCAATGTGTTCTCCAAACGGTGGTTGGTGGACACCCTTCTTGATAAAAGCACCTCCTTGATATGCAACACAAAGAAAAACTTAGAGTTTTTCTTCTTCTAAAACCCCAGACAAGAAAAACTAATTTCTTCTCTCTTTTTATGGTGTAGGTCGAATTTTTTGCCTTGCCAATACCCTTGGAATAACTCTCCTTTTATAGGAGAGTAAATCCTTGGTCTCCAAGTATTAATTAATTAAATAAATAAATAATTAAACAAAATAAAAAGATATTTTTCTTAATGACTAATTGTGACATGTACTGACCAATAGGAAATCAAATAACAAGTCATCCAACCAATCATATAACAAGAAAATATCTTTTATTTTCCATAACACAAGAAAATTAATTCTTGTGATAATAAAAGACCTTTAGGCGCCACTTTAGGGTTTCTAAGCTCACATAAAATGTCTTTTATGTGTATTATATTATTTAGCCCAACTAAATAATATCCATGCATATCAATTAATTAGCCCAGCCAATTAATTATCACCGAGGCCCAAATAAACAAGAATATCACCAATTATAGAAGCCGCATTGGGGACCACGGACTATAACCAAGTAGCTCCAATAATCAATTATTCATCGAATGTAATAAGTACATTAATTATTAATTCGGGATTACGCCACCATAAACCCGAAATCGAACTCTACCGATTATAAATGTATACTTATACTCAACCCATGAGTAAATAAGCGCCCACCGATATAATCATTACATACGGATTAACCCTCCATAGATCGTCCATTCGAGTAGGAAGTCTCCGTGAACCCGACTCGTAATATCTTATCCTTATTTACCATTAACCCCGATGATCAATTAGTTCACATATCTGACTAGTGATCAATTAGTCTAATATGAACTCGGCCGATCGATCACTTTCTTTAGGCTAACAAACAAGGAGAGATCGCCTCTCTACTTCCCGCAGAAGAAGGAATGGATTCCATGTCTGTGAAAATCGAACTACTCACTCATCGAGAGATAGTGCCAATGAGAAGTGGCTTGGAACACATATTTAAGTGAACCGTAACTAACACATCAAACACTATCCCGAGACAAGCAAAGACTCGTGATCACCTCCGGATTAAGGTTGATCCATATATGATCATCTAATGATTTAATAAGATTCCTCGATTACGTAATTATATCGAAATTTCAGATAAATTGGTCCAAATCTATATGAATGCCATCATATATAAATGCCCCACGTAGGTACCTCTACCGATAGTCCGGATAAGACTATCACACCCTAAGGTGTTCTGGTGCATTATTGGTGTTTTAATCAAGAGACCCTAAACTCGATTAAGTTCACCACGGACTAACACTTTAAGTATATCACCACTAACTCAATCCTCACGTGCATGCCATACACTGAGTTAAGCGGTTACATACTGATATACTTAGGGTTTGCAGCAGTGTATTGCTTACAAGCACAAAGCAAGTAATAAGGTGAGATAAATTCTGTCACCAAAAACAATTACACAAATTGTCTTTCGGGCACTACACCTAACAATCTCCCACTTGCACGAAATGACAAGTAATAATTGTTTTAGAGCACACCCATTCTCATCTTATTCACAACACTCTCCCACTTGCTCTAAAAGCATATGAGATATATCCCTCAATGCTGTACCCTCCAAGCACTCGACTTGGTACACTGATTAGTTTGGTTGTCGGCTCGATACGATCTTTAGGATCGAAACGTTGCCGGTCCATCTAATCAGGCGGTACACTCTCTCAATATGCTTTTGACCTCTAGTGACTGAGAAGATCCTTCTAAGCTATCTCTTCACTGTTTTCACAATGAAGTGATATCGGCTCACTAGACCTGGAATTACTCCCAGATCAGAAAGGAAATTCCTTATCGCCACTCTAGCTGCTCCGAAAGCTGCTACGTATCCGATTAACTGAAATCGAATTGGCGGTTCTAGAAATCTCCAGACTATAGCTCTATCACAATGAGTAAACACTGAGCCCGAGATCATCCCAACAATCATCCTTAATCTGACTATAAGTCAGAATCGGTGTAGTCAACCATATTCAAGTTTGCACCCGAATATACAAGCACATTATTCCTCGTTCTTCAAAGATACTTGAGAACGTACTAAACCGCTATTCAAAGCTCGAATCCGAGATTCGACTACTATTGACTTGTGATAACCTGACTTGCCATTATCCAAGAGAGACTCTATCCCATTTTCTCTTTATCCGAAGATTTAGAGAATCATTCCTGAGAGGTAGGGTAGGACTACTCTCGATGAATGTTGCTTACGTATATGCATGATCATCTTATTCAATAAGATAGGTGGGATAGCCAATGACTCATTCTCATGAATTTGACCGAATCAGATTCTTAGAATATAGTCCAATTCTCTCATCCAGAGAATCTTGGCGTGTCAGTTTCCGACTTCAGATAGCACACCCATGTTGTTTCCAACCGTTTCAGTGTTATCATTCATGAACACTAATACTACTACTTTACCAATATTGATATCCAGTCTATGAAAGACTTATCAATATTCTGGTCAAGTCCACATATTTCAAAGCATGCGACTTTTAATGACCGAGAGGTTCTCTTACATCCACAAAGGACATAATTCCCGGTAGTCCACCTGCCATTTGTTCTAACCAAGACACTTCTGTTCCGAATGAATCCAGACTCTATTTTTCGGCAAGAAAGTCTTAGGGAATCACCCCTATTTTCTGCTTTCTAACGGAATCCAAAGCCAAGACGGATTGGTGAGAGAGTTCAAGGTCCAGTTAACTTTCTACTTTTAGGGAATCACCCTGAGACCACTCGACTTTGTCTTTGAAAGTTAAACTTTCCTATTCATTCGACTCTTTTCGGCGTAGATCCAATTACTCCCACTGGGCCTGAGACACTCAGGTGGTTCTACAAGAGACTGAACAGAACTGGAGTACCAAAACTCCCTTCACAAGGTTAAGGCTTTCAAACCAACCTCTATGATCGAATCCTATCTGACCCACCGAGAGCCATAGGTTATCAATCACCCCAAATAGATCAGAAAGTCCACAAAACCACAATGGGTCAACGGTTAAACCATACTCCCAGCTGCGTCTTGGGTGGATTGACATTCTGATCTAGTAGTATTTGTCAGGGTAATCGCCAACAACCGATGTTGGATATGGTCTGATTAAATCAGATAGTAACTACCTTTGGGTAACCGTACTCCAAGGTTTAAGGCTGTTACTTATAGATTCTATCAGAAGCCTTGTGATAGTTCAACTGCCACTTTCTGATCTCAAGAATCTTATAACCAACCTTCACTCGTCACATTAAGATATTTCACGAACAGTTACAATCTGAACGTATGCACAAAATCTCCCGTCCTACCTTCAAGCATTAAATGCTAAATGCCTATATTTACGGAAGTTGTGTGAACTCGAATTCACTCCTTATCCATAAATTCACTAGCATCTTCTAGGTAGACTTCTCGGTTTACATTATAATGTTAACCGTTATTTTGCAACCAATTATCTTAATCGAGTTCATCAGTGTATTGTAGCACATCAATAACTATATAGGGCAAGTCTATGGTTTCTTCCTCAGTGAGAAACATTCCACTAGGAGGCAGGCCGAGCATCTGTCCCAAGACTATACGATAGCCTATTTCTGAGCATGGAATACTCTATTCTCTGCTAAAATCAGAGACTCATCCTCGTATTCTTTCGATAAACTAAATCGTGTTTTGAGTAGTTATCAGACAAAATGTCACCACTCAAAAGCTCCCATTAGCATGTATCTTTCACTAGACCCCGAAGGTCATTGTGAACAAGCTACGTTACTTCTTCGGATCTATTACCCTTTTCTAATAGAAAGGAAGCTTAGTCATTGTTCCTTTGAGACAAGTGTTCGAGACTCGGGAGATAGGAATCACCCTTAGCCATCGTTAGGTCTTATCTCTGTGGATATATGCACTAATTAATAGATTTTGAAGAATCGTTTATCTTAATACGGAAACCGTTTGCCTATAATAGTTTAAGACGTGTTACATATTCCTTTTCAGCATTTCTTAGTGGTTCTGACTTTATCACACAAAAGTCCGAGTCTCGGATTCGTACTACAAATGTCATATTCACTTTCTATGAGGCAACAATATATTGAGTTGAAAGTGAATCCATTTGTTTCAACGAATCTGTAAACAGAAAAATAAATTTTTCTGTGATATGCAATGATAGAATCCGAAATTCATTTCTTTATATCACTCCCACTATTCTAGCTGAAACTGCCCGTTGTTATTCTATTAATCGTTAATTGCACAACTTCCTTGTTCTTCCAAAGAACTAAGTTACCGAGTCAAGTTACTCGGTTAAGAAAGTCGCTAAGGATTCATTGGTTAGTGATCCGAAATCACTTTCCTTATCCTATACTTTCTTTATTTAATGTTTCGGTTTAGCCTCAAAACTTCAGTTAAGATGATTAACACTTATAGACATTCTTTCCCATTCTTAACTTTCCTTAAAAGGAAATAGTCTTGAACTAGCAGTTCGTTTGAGTAGACACTACTCGTGAACTGTGGGATGTCTAATGAAAGCGTTACCCAGTGGGACTAATTTTCTAATAAATTAGAAAAACATTAGACAAAAGCTCCCACTAGTTTATCGGTTTCAAATACCGTCTAACTAGCAACACTTTAATTTATGATTCTCCAATTTTTATATTAGAAAATTTCTCGTGTAGACACTACACAATTAAAATTCACTAGAAGAATTTTATCGTCCCAATCATCTTTCTAATCGACTACAATGCGTCTCGTTCAACACGATTGACAACATGACATCCTTATTTATGTCACATAAGTTCTGAACGCTCAAAATATCTCTTCCGAAAAATTAATGAACGATTAATAAGTACAACGTTCTAGTTACAGCATGATCTTGATGCAGCCCCAAATCACTGACTAGACCCTTCAACCGTTTGCTTCCTTGGTCGCTTGGTAAGAGCCATATACTCGCCTCGGTTGTTGATAAAGCTATTGTGGCTTGCATAGTTGCTTTCCAAATTTATTAACCGAATTTCCCAATGTGAAAACATAACCAGTCATTGATTTTCTACTGTCCACATCACCTGCATAATCAGCATCACAGTATCCTATGACCAAACTCTGAGTATCACCTCCTTAAATGAGACCAACATCAGCTGTACCCCTAAGGTACCGAACATTCTTTTCACATCTTTCCGGTGTTCCTTTCCAGTTGAGCCATAAACTGCGACAACACCTTCGCTTGCGAGCTGAGATCAGGCTGAGTGCACACCATGGCATACATCAGATCGCCGGCGATAGGGAACTTTGACATATATTCCTTCTCCTCATGTGATCATGAAGCATAAAATGACAAATGAACATTTGACGCCATAGAGTATCTATTGGCTTTGCAAAGAGACATACCATACTTGGCCAAAATCTTACGTATATAGCCTGCTTGAGATAAAAATAGTTTTTTCGACTTCTATCTCTCCGGATCTCCATCCCCAAGATTTTCTTGGTTTGCACCCAAATCTTTCATTTCAAATTCAAAGACTAAGAAGGTCTTTCAGATTACGAATATCAAACTTCTCTCTTGCAAATATCGAATATCATCCACATACAAAACAAGATAGATGTATGATCCATCTTCCGTGATGACTATTGTAGACACAACAATCATAAGGACTTCTCGCTATAACCCAACAGATCATGTAATCATCAAACCTTTTATACCATCGCCTAAGAGCCTGCTTCATCCGTATAAAGACTTTTTTCACTTACAAACAAATGCTTCTTGACCAGGAACTTGAAATCCCTCTAGCCGAGTCATGTATATCTCTTTGTCTACCTCACCATGTAGAAAAATTTGTCTTTACATCTAATCGCTCAAGTTCAAGATCTTCTTTGTGCCACCATTGCTTGTAACACTCTGATTGAAGTATGTCGACTCACCGGTGAGAATATCTCATCAAAGTCCACCCTTTCTTTTTTGATCGAACCTTTTAGCAACCAAACGCGTGCCTTATACTTGACTCATCACGCCTCGGTCCATTCCTTCATTTTTCTTGAATATCCATTTGCATGTAATAACTCTCCTATCAATTGGATGTTTAACAAGATCCCAAGTCTGATTCTTCAGTAATGACTCCATTTCATCTCCCATGACAGCAAGTCATTGAGATGATTCAGAACATGTCACTGCTTCCCTGTAAGTAGAAGTTTCAAAACCATCCACCTCTTCTACAACTTGAAGTGCATAAACAACCAAATCTTCAAACCCATACCTTCTGGGAGGTATCCCAACATTGGATCTTCTAGCTCACGACATGGTATACTTTGTTGACCAATATCGAGTTGACGCTTCATCCGACCCCTGCTCACCGGCGGCTTGGATTCGATTAGTTCATAACTGATCGGTGAAAATTGACTTTGTTCAGCTGAGTGTTGCATCTCAGCTGACTCTACCTGAAGCTCCACCTTACTGTCAGTTTTCTCAATTTTAGCACTGGTTTCAGTTTTAGTTATCCTCCCCACTGATGAACTGAGCATAGAATTTTCATCAAAAATTTTATCTCTGCTGAGAATAACTATGTTTTCTGCTGATGACCAAATTCTATAATCCTTAACTCCATCACCATACCCCACAAACACTCCTTTCTTGGCCCTTGGTTCCAGTTTCCCTTCACTGACATGATAGTAAACTGTGCTTCCAAATACCCTTAGAACCGAGTAATCAACAAAGCTTTCCGACCACATTTCAATCTGGTGTCTTGAAATCGATCCTGTGTGAGGAATTCTCATTGATTAAGTAACAAGACGTGCTTACGACTTACGCCTTCAAAATCTTCTTGACAAACCGGCATGAGAGAGCATGCATCTTGCTCTCTCCGAAAGAGTTTGATTCATTCTTTCAACTACACCATTTTGCTTTGAGGAGTATTCTGATTGCTTGATGTCGGCAATACCTCATTTCTGCCTGACTCATCAAACTCGTTCAGTGAAATTCCGGACCATTATCTGTCACGAAGCCTCTTGATCTTCTTCCCCAACCGATTTTCAACTAGAGCCTTCCATTGAATGAAGCTCTTGAATGCCTCACTTTTGTGTTTCATCATCACCACCCAAGTCTTTCTTGAATAGTCATCTATAAATGACATAAAATATCTGTGACCACCCAATGACTCCACCTTTGATGGCCCCGAACAATCGAGAATGAATGTAATCAAGTGATGATTTTGTCTTTGTGTATCCTTTTTGAGAACTTGCCCCATGAAGTTTCCCAAACACACAATGTTCACAAAAGTCCGAGTTCTGACCTTACATCCCCAAGAAGATCTTTCCGAGAAAGAATCAGCATCCCTTTTCACCCATGTGACCCGGCTCATGTGCCCACGATTTGTCAATCAGGATGGTGATGAACTTCGGCCGATGCTATAGCAAGACCCAGATACAAATCGATCCTTGCAAAAATACAAGGTTCCTTTTGACTCCACGAGAATCGGCGAGTTTTTGTAGACACTCGCTTTTCCATCTTCACCCTTAAAATCAATCCTTTGCATGCCTAAAAAGATCGAGAGATACCAAGTTCTTGGTCATCTGTGGGAACATGTCTAACTTCACTCAACATCTGAAAATTTACCATCCTCTGTCCTCAATCGAATCGGGCCAATCCCAACTATCTTGCAGACCTTGTTGTTTGCCATAGCTATATGACCACTATCTATCTCTGTTGATAACTTGAGAACCACTCTGTGTGTGGACAAATATGATAAGATGCTCGAGTCCGAGAATCAACACATCGGCATGATGTGGCCGATTCTCCACCTCTAGAACCATGTCCTCCTCTCGAATCAAACTCACCGCTACAACAAATTGTTCCAGGCTTCGTTCTCCTGCTGTTTCTTTTTCTTTGGACAGTTGGACTTCCAATTTCCCTGCTCCTTACAATAATTGCAAACATCTGTGGAATTAGGACCTTTGGACCCTGTCTTCTTGGATTTCTTCTTCTTCCCAAACTGCTGCCCATGCCCTTTTCCACCACTACTGCAGACTACTAGTCCAACAGTCTGACTGTCTGCCCCATCTGCCTTATGTCTCAGCTCCCTGGCATGTAAAGCTGACCTTACATCTTCCAATGCAAATGTATCCTTCCTAACTATGAAGGATTGCACAAAGTTCTCATAAGAAGATGGTAGAGATACCAACAAAATCGTAGCTGCGCATCTTCATCCTCAATCTTCATATCAATATTCCCGAGATCAAGTAATATTGTGTTCAATCGATCAAGATGATCTCTCACCGAGCCCCTCATGCATCCTTAGGCTAAATGACCTCTGCTTTAACATCAACTTGTTGGTCAATGACTTAGTCATATCTGATGTTTCAAGCTTTGACCATAACTTATCGGTGTGTCTTCCTCAAAGAACTTCGTGATAACATCATCGATATAAGCACAACATGATGGTGGAATGTGCTTTCTCCTCCAGGTGGCGTAATCCATTGACCGGCATCTCCATCACCGGATAAAGGAGTCCACAATCCTTGTTGTTTTAACAAGGCCCGCGTCTTGATTTTCCATAAGATCAAACTGTTTCTCCTTGTAAATTTATCAATCTTTACGTTAATCTGGCGACATCTTTCTTGCTAAAGAACAGACCTTTGATAAAAAAATCCTAGCACCGGTCACCGGTCTTGGTGAAGATCAACTCCGTTCAGCCTGCAAATCTCTCTGAATCTTGAACCTATCTCTGATACCAGTTTGTTGAAACATAGATGAAATTTGCACTTGAAGAAAGATAAAAGCAGATGCAATCTAACGATAAAAAATGGCGGAAATTGATAAAACACGAAACAAAGAGAACACGGTGATTTAACGTGGTTTCGGCGTTGTGCCGACTACTCCACTGGACAAAAAATGAGATATTTTATTATGCACGAATTACAGGGGTTTCACAAGTGTGTGAATAACACTTTGAAAGACACATTTTGCATTGATTACAAACTTTGGTATTTATAGACACAAATCCTGAAACCCTAACCGCCAAGATCTTTGTCGGAATTGACATAATCACAGGATGTGGACCCTATTTCAACCATTATCCACTGATTTAAACTCAGGCTCAAACCGACTTTCCCAAAAACTCAATTTTCTTGAAACTCACTTGTAATCAACAAACTCAAGAAAAACTCGATTTCCTCCAAAACTCGGTTTTCTCACTTTTCCCAAAACTTCGATTTGAATTTTCAGATTAGTTTCACCTTTTTGAGATCAAGTCACAAAACTTAACAAATATCTTGAATTAGATGAACACACATAAATTGTAAATTCAAATTTATTATTTTTATATTCACATGAAAAGAGATTTTTATTATTTATTTATTATTATTTAACATTCAAAGGTGAATATTTTGAATATTGAGTCTAATATGTGGGTAATTCTTCCCTGAAGGGTCCAATTGAGGAGTGGGACCCGTTCCATTACCTTTTACTTTTACTGACTAATGGCAGTCCTCTTTTCAGTCTGTCCTATTTCCTTTCTGTTTTTTTGAGTGAAAATTGTTCCATTTCCTAGCAGTCTAGCACCGTTTCATTTTCTATTTTTATTTTTCCTTGTTCTTTATTTTAAAAGCACAAAATACCACGTTCTAACATTATTTAAAAATTAACTGTCGAATTTCACATCTATTTGTATATGAGTGTGGGCTCGTGCTCCTATAGGCATTGTGGTCAACGACATCCCGTATCGGCTTAGGGTGCACCTAGTTCCAAGTGACTCGTCGTCTGCTACTAAGAACCCAAGAGAAGTTACAATCAGAATAGAATAAAGGGTAGTTCGATGGGTCTGTCCCGGAGGTGCTGGTTCGAGTCTTGATCGTGACAAGGCATTTTTGGTCATATAAAAGAAAATCTGAACTATGTTGTGGAAGTTTGTGGTCCAAAACTATAGTCATGAGTAGCTGAACGGGAATAAGTGGATTCGTTAGTTAGAAGCACATGCTTATTTTGTCTTTCATTGCTCTTGCTTTCAGTCTATCCTTCCCTTCCTCTGTAGCACCACCCTGGCTTGGCCCCGGTTCTCGAGTCTATGGCAGTGGCGGACCCGGAAATTTTTCAGTGGGGGCCAAATTCAAAAAAAAAGTTGAAAAAAGATTTAGAGTCGAGTTTGAGCCATGGCCTTAAGATATATATTCAAACTTCTAACTAATTGAAATTTAAATGGATAATTCTGTACTGAAATGTTTGAAATAATATACATCAAAGTTTTAATATTACTAGAGGGATATTAGTAGCTTTTGATTTGGAAATTTGAGTGGGATCCATGCCACGCTCACTCCTACCATGTTGGGTCCTCCACAGGCTAGGGTATTCCCTATTATGAGCCTACTCAGATCAGAACTAAACTAATTTATTCTATTTCGCCTATCGGCCGGCTTTAAGCAGCCTTCGCATTTCCTGCTAAGATCCCAAGTCTGTCTTACTATGAAAATTCAGAGTTGTTCGAAATTCACTACTGAATGTGAATTTCGACCGTGAATCACATGAAAAATGATATAATTATATCAAATAATGTATCAAAACGAAGAGAATGAAAAAAAAATGATGAAGTTTTTATCATATTTAAAAATCTATCTAAATTTATAATATGCGAGTTTAGAAATGAGGGAGTAAAACGAAAATGTTAATAGTGTGAGTAAAATAAAATGTGTCATTTTAATTAAATTCGGTTAAAAAATGATGAATTTGTCTAATGTATATATATATATATATATATATATATAGTTATACACACAATTTCCAGGGCTTTCATATTTTTTTTTTTAAGGGACAACATGGAAGGGCCGAAAGTAGAAGTTTTTTTTGTTTTTTAAATTTAAAAAGGGTGAAGTAATTGGTAAATTAAATTATGAAAATACTCATGGAAATCCAAACTAAGGAACGGGAAAAAAAAAATGAAAGGAAATTAAATGATGCTAGGGAAATGGAGCAATTTCCCCCAAAAAAAAAAAAAAAAAAAAAAAAAAAAAAAAAAACCCGGAATGGTACAGACTGAAAAGAGGACTGCATCGGTCAGTAAAGGTAAGGGAACGGGTCCCACTCCTCAAATAGACCACCCAGAGAAGAATTACCCCTAAGAGCACGTACAATAGGCTAATATTTATCATTATAATATGTATTTTTTCACATAAAGACGATGTGATAACTTTTAATTTTGTACAATAGCTCATTTTAACCATTAATATGTTTGGGGCCGTGAACAAGAATGTGGGTCTGACCACTATCCACTCCACTTTCATCTAATAAAATAATCAAAATAATATCAACTTTACCTAGTATTTGTTGCCCAGATTTTTATCTCATTACTGTAAAATAAAGCTGATATTATAATATAGTAATAATGGTTGTGTGCTTTTTACTATTATAAATGACAATTAGAGAAAGAGAGTCACAATATTACCACATAGATATATTTTTAGTCTTTTGATACAAATAGACATTGTGAAGGGATTTACTATTGTACATGCTCTGGTGTGAGAGTTTGATTAAAGCTATTTAGTAGCCTGTCAAGTCTGTCTATCAACAAAGTAGGGAAGGAAAGACTAGTAGTGCAGGAGTACTGTGGTACGCTGGGCAACAATCCTTAACAGGTGTACTTTTGAGGAAAATTCTGTTATGGGGACTTCCTAACCAAGTAGGAATCGCTATGCATGTGATCTCTAACACGCTGATTTTAAAGTGGACCACATAAGGCGCATCTGTGTATTAAATCTTATGAAAGCGTAGGTCAGAGATCTTCTTGGCGTCAGCTTCCTTCACTATTAGAGCCTCCCCATGATAAAACGACCTACTTTTGAAACCATGAAATATTTTGTGATGGATGGGGCTAGCTGGTTTATCATTTTGTATAGGAAAATCATATATATATATATATATATATATATATATTTTTTTCCTGTATAAAATTAGGTCATCAATAAAAGTGATAGATTTATGTGAAGTTGAGCACATGCATCACTTTTTGTTTCGGATAACATGAATACTATATGGCTGTCATCACAAATTTACTTGCATAGCACCACTGTCGTATCTCTTCATAAAATGTAACGTTATTGATGTTAGTGTTATCTATCTAATAAAAACGTCACCCACATAGGTAACGTTAAGCGGTAATGACGTTGATTTGCTTAAGTAATTTTGCATTTCCATTGGAACAAATTAAAGGGGGGGTGGTAGGGGGAAAAGAATATGATGTCCCAACTAAAAACATGTGCTGAAGAAAAAGAAACCAGTTAATAATTAAAGTGCAAATACAATGTAGCAGCTTTGAAATTTGAGCAGCAGCACACATGTGTTGTGAAAAAGAGAGAGTATGTGAGTGAGTATGAGATGCTGGAATCCAAATAAGCAGAGGCTCCAAACCCGAATTTTTAAATTTGGACTCCCAAAACATCCTCAGACTTTTTTTTCTTCTTTCTTTTCATTCAATACCCAACCAAGTTTAGAAAAATGAGATAAAAATTGATCATCCTTTTTTTTCTTTTCTAGTTTCGAGGAGAGACCAGACCACTTGATCTTTTTACAGAAATTGGAAAATCGGTGCGTGTCGAGGCGCAATGACGAAAAAATCGGGTTGTCGCACTACGGCGTGAAAAATAAAGGTAAGCGTAAGGATCTCTACGTTAAAGCGTGGGGATCGCTACGTTTAAACGTAAAAGTTTAAATGACATAATGATGCGTATTTGAAAATTACCTACGTTTAAGCGTGGCGCTCGTTTAAGCGTAGACGTTCTACGTTTAAGCGTAAAACCTGCGTTGAAACGTAAGAAAATTCAAAACCAGGTTTTATATTTTTTTGCGTTTGAGCGTAAAAACTACGTTTAAGCGTAGGTTTTACGTTTAAGCGTAGAGTTTCTACGTTTAACCGTTTGAGGCTTCTGATTATTTGTCTTTCTATTTTATCTTCTTTTTTCTCTCATATTTTATTTTTAGGAGATAATCAGAATTTGAAATACAAGAAGATAATTTGTAAATAATTATTATTTATTTGTATTTCAAAATAGCAACACGTTCATATTAGTGGCAAATAACAAGAAGATAATTTGTAAATAATTATTATTTATTTGTATTTCAAAACAGCAACACGTTCATATTAGTGGCAAATAATTTGTAATTTCTTGCTTGAGTTGCGGTAGTACGTGGCGCATGAAATACAAATAAATAATAATTAATTAACTATTATATCTTATAGCTTGAATTGACTTGCCAAATCTCTTAAGATAAACACGATCCTACGGTTCATAATTTGTTCCAAAGGAAAACAACCCTTAATTTAATTTTCATCAAGCGGTTAAAAAAGAAGATAAAATAGAAAGACAAATAATCGAAGCCCAAGCGGTTAAGCGTAGAAAGCTCTACGTTTAAGCGTAAAACCTACGTTTAAGCGTGGGTTTTACTACGTTGAACGTGAAAAAATATAAAAAATTGTTTTTGAATTTTCTTACGTTTGAGCGTGGAGTTTCTACGTTTAAGCGTAGAATGTCTACGCTTAAGCGTAGGTAATTTTAAATACGCATCATTATGTCATTTAAACTTCCTTACGTTTAAAAACTTAAGGATCTCTACGTTTAAGCGTAGAGATCGCTTACGTTCCTCATTTTTCAATATCGGAAAAGCGCGCGATTTTGAGTGTCAGTCATTGCGCCCGACACGACCGATTTTCCAATTTACATCTTTTTTTACATGCCTTTACTTTTACTAACTTCTGAAGATGTGAGGGGTGGGGGTGGTTAGCCTTTGACTCCGATGCCCCGCCCAAAAAAGAAAACAACCGCAGAGAAAGTAACCTACTGCTACTAGTACCAATAATAAGAAAAAAAAGTTATCACTGCTTAGGAAGGTCATCTCACCCACCTCGATCCCATGGGAATGCGATCGAGAGGTTAATCGACCTAAAGAACTCGGAGTTGAGGTTGCTTCTTATATCTTCTTACCGAAAGGGGTTGAGTTCCTCCGGCTTTCGGACTCGGCGTGATTACCCACCTAACCATCTACCACTAAGGCTATATCAGGAGGATTAGTATCAATAATAAGAAGATTATAAGGGTGGGCGATAGGTGGTCTCCCTGTCTAATACCCGTTCCAAGTTGAACTCCTTAGACGCGGACTTCCTCCAACCAAGACCGATGCTCTAGCCTTTGCTATATTTGATTTTCCACTCGAACATGTACATCTTTTACGCCAATCTCTCGAGAGACCGAATCACGTAAACCGGACATGGATTCAATAGGAAGAATATATGATCCAAACACTTGAGCCCGCCAACAGATGGCGCGTTTGTCTCATAAAACATCTTGACATACACATATAACACACATTTTTTATTAATAATAATAATAATAATAATAATAATAATAATATTATTATTATTATTATCTAGTGGAACTAACACTTTGATTTTTAACGTAAGACCAACACAAGGGTATTCATATTGCGGTAAGGCCAATCACAACGGTTCAATAATACGTGATTGGATCATTTGTTGTGTTTTGGGACACAACAGGTTGATGTGGTCAAGGGGAAGGGTAGAAGGGTAGAAGGGGAATTATTGTATCCTCATCTACCTTAACTAATTCTGATTAAAAGGATTTAATAAAAAAATTATAATCTATTGTTGTAGAAAGATTGTATCGAATGACATACATTCTGACAATTTATTTCTAACGTACGTCTCACACACTATAAAATGCATTTTGTGAAAAAAATAAAAACAAAAGATTCTAATGTGTTCTTGATCTGTTCTCTCTCTGGCCTTTTACAAGAAAAAACTCTCGGATTTAATAAGATGGTCCAAACTCCTTTTTGAACATTAGAGCCACACATTTGCTGTCATGTTGGCATATTTGTGTCCAGTCTTTTAAATCTAGGATGGTGATATATTTGCCCCAAATTGCACAAACAAAATTGCACTCAACTATGTTTTCCATTGATCATGGTGTGACCTATGTTTATCAGCGAGTCTTGTGTTTAGATTAATAGTGAAAATTATAGTGAGTTTGATACATAGAATGCAATTGAGGCGGTGAATATATCATTCCCTTAAAACTACTATTATCTTTTCATGTTATTACTCTTTGGTCCATAATGTATTGTCTAATTTCAGCACAAAGGTTTCATGATTCGAAATTCAGATAGGGTAATTGGATAAAATCCAGATTGTGTCGTTTCTGTATGGTACAACCGTTATGCTAGGTTTAATGCATTGCGACTTTATATTTGTACTCTCTTTCATCATACATATTCTACTATATGAAAGAGTAGGAATATATAGATGTAATGCATGTCATAGAGAGTAGGAATTTATTTATTTATTTATTTTTTGGAAGGGTTCACTCTGTTTAATTTCTTAGCAATTAACTTGTAAAAGTAAGTGCAGGTATTTATGAGACGTAAGCAGGAAATATGTATGTTGTGTATGTGGACACTATTAGATAAATGATGTAAAAATAAAGTATACTGTGATTATTTTTATAGAGAGAGTAACGCGGTACACCTATCATATAAATGTAACATGTTGGGCACAAAATAAACGAGTTATTCCTAATAGACAAGTCGCATGACAATTTGGAATGCATCATTTTCTCAGTGGAATTGGGGCACATCAAACATTATTGCTGCTGACTACATGCATATGCCATGTGCATAATTGTACCAGAGTGATGGAATCATTTGATATGTACATTTTATAATCATTTCATTTTCTAAATATTAATGTGTGTTAAATGATAAGGAAAATACTTAGGCGTGTTGGTAATTTAAGTATTCTGTATTCGTTTATTATAATCGGGGTTTGATAAAGATGGTGAACTCGGAATGCTATAATATGAGTTTGGAGTGCAGGAGTGTCTGTTCATATAAGTATTCTGAGTTTACTGATTTAAATGATCGAGTTTTAGTTCGGAAAATCGGCTTGAAGGGTGAAAATCCACTTAAGGACAAAAAATCGGTGTTTGGGAAAAGCAGCGACAGGCGGCCACGCTGTGAGGATTTTACAATTGGAAATTGAGCAGAGAGTTTTGGTCGGTTTGGCTTTCATGTGTGGCACAGCGCGCCATTTGTGGCCGATTTTCTGAAGTGGTGTGTCTTTTCATCATTTTCAACTGTTTTATGTATGTAACTTGTTTCCAAAGGTTGCATCGTAAAATAGTCGACTTTCCACCAATATATATGATCATTTTAAGTGCTTTTATCGGTAGAGAATAAGAGAAAAAGCACATTCATCTTTGAGTTCAAACACTTTGTATACTATCTTCAAGAGCATTCTTCATCTTTTGTGCCTAAAGATTGAAGGAAAGCGTAGTCTTATCTCACAAAAGTATTTGTATTCTGCACTGGCGTAAGATTAGGGCAAATAACTTTTGTAGGAAAGTGTTTCACGATTCTACGTTCATATCGAGCAAACCAAATCTCTGCGTTTTTGTATTTTCTGCGTTTTCGACATTGTTGTTATTATCCAAACCCCAATCCTTCTAACAATCTACAAAAGTTATTAGTTTAACAATGTCAAGTGTCAAGGAGATGACTGCAAATTTTGGGAAGTTGGAAAAGTTCGATGGAGTCAATTTTCGAAGATGGCAGAGAAAGATGCATTTTCTGTTGACAACTTTGAAGGTGGTGTATGTACTAAGTACACCGATGCCGGAAGTGTTGGAAGACGGACCTCTGGAAGAGTTGAGGAAGAAGAACAAGTGGGAGAATGATGACTACATTTGTAGAGGCCACATTCTAAACGGTATGTCTGATGCTTTGTTCGATATTTACCAAAATGTTGAATCTGCCAAAGAACTTTGGGATTCTTTAGAATCAAAATGCATGGATGAAGATGAATCCAGTAAAAAGTTCTTGGTTGGTAATTTCATGAAATATAACATGGTAGATTCAAGGTCAATAATGGAACAATATAATGAATTACTGCGCATTTTGGGTCAGTTTGCACAACATAAAATGGAAATGGATGAGTCTATTTCGGTGTCAAGCAATATATTTCATTCAGCATGATGTTGTAAATATGGTCATCACAAATCATGATGTTAATAGTTCTGTTTTGTGGCATGCTCGGTTGGGACATGTTCATTATAAACGTATGTTGGTAATGTCAAAAAATGAGTTAATTCCATCTTTTGACATGAATATGAATAAGTGTAATACTTGTATGTTAAATAAATTTGTGAGACAACCTTTTCATAGTGTTGAAAGGTTATCTTTTGTATGAAACAACCGGAGGGGTTTGTTATGCTTGGAAATGAGCATAAGGTATGCAAACTCGTTAAATCATTGTATGGGCTTAAACAGGCACCTAAACAATGGCATCATAATTTGATGAAGTTATCTTGTCTCATGGATTTATGATTAATCAATCAGACAAGTGTATATATAGCAAATTTGACAATACCGGTAATGGTGTGATAATTTGCTTATATGTTGATGACATGTTGATCTTTGGAACTAACCAAGATCAAGTTGACCTTTACAAAGCATTTTTGTCATCAAGCTTTTCTATGAAAGACATGGGGCGGATGTGATTAGGAATCAAGATTAAAAGGAGTGACAAAGGGTTCTCTTTGACACAATCTAATTACATTGAGAAAGTGTTGAAGAAGTTCAATTGTGAAAACTCCACTCCGGCTAATACTCCCGTAGATCTAATGAGAAACTCATGACTAATACGGAAATCCGATATTACAACTTGAGTATTCTCGGGTGATAGGATGTTTGATGTATCTTATGACTAGCACACGTCAAGATATTACTTATCACGGTTGGAAAGCTAAGCGAGTTTTACGAGTAATCCAAGCGACCATCATTGGCGTCTTTGTAACTTCGTGTGCTAAGGTACCTTAAGTCTACCAAGGATTTTGGTTTGACTTATGTTGGACACCATACGTAATAGAAGGATACTCGGATGTTAGTTGGATATAATGGTAAGTCGCGACACTGGGCATTACACATAGCGCGGTGCGTGAGTTGATTACTCATGGGGTGATTTCGGTGTGTTTCGTGAGATCTCAACATAACTTAGTGATCAACAACAAAGGATTGGCTAGAGACTTGGTACAAAAGTCGGTGTCGGGATGGGTTTACAACCCATATAAATCTTGGTGATAGGATACCCAATTCCCTCTAATACAATGTTAGGCGAGAATTCAATGTGGAAGGCCTATTGTCATAGATTTGAGCACATAATATTGTCCCGAAGGTATGTCTTTGTGACTGCAAGATTAGGTTGAAGATGTTCTTCTTAATGAGTCTTTTGAAAAGTGCTATTGCAGTGCACGATCAATAAAAGATTCACCTATATGAGTATGAAGTTTGGCGGCTTCAAGAAAGTTCTAGGGTTGGCTTTCTATATGCTCATGAATGGATATGGACACAAGGCTGAACAATTAGTGTCAAGAATAAGCTTTTGGAGTTATATTAACTTTCATTATGTATGTTATCTTCAAGTATTCAAAAGCGTGTAAAGGGGTTCAATGCTTAGACACACCCCAATACTCGAATATTTGAAATGTGTAATATTACTATTGATAATTCAATCTTATTGACATTATCATTGATGCATGAGTTGTTGTGTTCGACGGTTTTCAGCTAAACCAAGGATTACACTTAAATAGGGGAGGATTGTTGGTAATTTAAGTGTTACCATGTTAATTTATTGTAATCGGGGTTTGGTACAAAGATGGGTGAACTCGGAATGCTATAATATGAGTTTGGAGGTGCGGAGTGTGCGCTCATATAAGTATTTATGAGTTTACGGATTTAAATGATCAAGTTTAGTTCGGGAAAATCACTTGAAGGACTGAAAATCCACTTAAAGGACCAAAAATCAGTGTTTGGGAAAAACAGGCGACAGGCGGCCGCCTGTCACCATAGGCGCCCGCCTGTGAGGATTTTTTACACTGGAAATTGAACAGAGAGTTTTGGTCGGTTTTGGCTTTCACAGGCTGGCCACAGGCGCCCGCCTGTGGCCCGATTTTCTGAAGTGGTGTGTCTTTTCATCCTTTTCAACTGTTGTATGTATGTAACTTGTTTCCAAAGGTTGCATACATAAAATAGGTCGACTTTCCACCAATATATATGATCATTTTAAGTGCTTTTATCGGTAGAGAATAAGAGAGAAAAAGCACATTCATCTTTGAGAGTTCAAACACTTTGTATACTATCTTCAAGAGCATTCTTCATCTTTTGTGCCTAAAGATCGAAGGGAAAACGTAGTCTTATCTCACAAAAGTATTTGTGTTACCCTAGGCATAAGATTCGGGGCAAATAACTTTTGTAGGAAAGTGTTTAACGATTCTACGTTCATATCGAGCAAACCAAATCTCCGCGTTTTTGTATTTTCTGCGTTTTCGACATTGTTGTTATTATCCAAACCCCAATCCTTCTAACAAGGCGGAGACTCCCTACATTGAAATCTGCATTAGATTTGCGCCATGTGTGCTGTTGTTTTGTCTCTTACACACACGACGCAATCTAACGAGTCTTCACGTAGAAGTCATCACCAAAAATTACCCAAAATGATAATGGGAAAATTCTACCGTGAGAGACCCAATAAAATCACTTCAGGTATGTATCACTTCATATTTTATTGATAAATAAGTAAAATCTATCGATTCATATCAGTCTCATCATAATTAAGAATGATGATGAGATGCAATTTGTCGCATATTTAATATATTCAAACACTATCCATCAACAAATTTCTTTGTACATATCCTACCCGTTTCTCATTTGAATAGATATTCTTATACACATGCAAACCCCAAATATTGACATCAATAATAAGGAAAATCAAGTTGTAAACATAACACCACCATCGACCATTCCATTCAACTATCACATTGATGCACAACACAACACTATTTTTCTTTTAGGATAAAAAATCATTTATTAATCAAATCATCTTCAACATCCAGTAGTACAGATGTTGGAGGAGTGATACCCTAATAACGATTTTGATTAAACTAAACCCTAATTAATTAATGAGTGTGTGTGGGTTGGTTTCAACACAACACCATCTTTATATTCATCACATAAGGTGCATCAGATTGGCATGACAATGTGAAAAGTACGTGTCACAAATTAGTCTAAGAAGAAGTAAACATGTTATTCAATAAAAATTGTAAGCACGATATTGACACAAATAGAATACACAACGAGGTACTATAAATAAATAAAAGTTCACATTTTATCAGCCCACAACCAATTATAACAACATGTCAACACTATGTTATATATTCAGATGTAGACCGAGTATCATACATTTCATGTTATGAGCTAATTCGGAAGTCATAGAAGCCGGAGAGTAAAATTATCTTTTAAAATAGCTTACAGCTAGTCAAGGGTCTATATTTCTTTTTCCTTTTTTTTTTTTCTTTTTTTAACGGTAAAAAACTTTCATTAATCAATGAATCTTTAAAGAAATTACAAAATTTGTCCAAGATTTCCAAAATTGTCTATAATTCATTTGTCTTCTCCTATTTGGACAGTCACGTTGCCCCTCTGCACGATCTCTTTGATAAGATGATATTTTCTCTCAACATGGTTTGACCTCTCGTGACTACAAGGTTCCTTTCATTTAGCCACCGCTCCACTGTTGTCACGGTAAAGTGGTATAGACTTATCGATTTCCACTATATACGGGATAAAGATGCAAAGAAAGAACTATAAGTTAAGCTACATTTCTTCAAGAATCGGATAGCCGACATGCTCACAAAACCAGCATTAATTAATTCCCACCTGTAAGGGAACAAATGTTAGCATATAAAATATATTATGTATATTTGTAATTATGATTAGAATATTTTGTCATTATTGTTAGAATATCCTGTAATTACTATAGGATATTTACCTTCCATTCTTGTACACAGCCAATTGTATATTATACACAGGATATGAATGAAACAGACACGGGAAATTCAATCCCTTTCATGGTATCGGAGCCTCTATCATAGAATCCCTCTTCTCCTTCCTTCAGCCCTCCTATTCCTTCTCCTTCGACCTTTTCCATGGCTGATCAAACAAAATTCCACCCGGCTCTTCTTTGTTAACAACATCAAGAATTTTGTTCCAATCACTCTCGAGATGGAGCAGCGGCCAATACTCTTCTGGGCGAACTCTTCAAAATTCATTGCCGGGTATACAATGTTATTGATCATATCATTCCCAAAGCAATGACAAAACCAAGGAAAAATCCGCCATTGATGATGAACTCGGATTCGATTGGATCTTGTAGTTCTTGATGGATCTATGGCACAATTTGAATGACCTCTCTCCACACCATCATTACCCGGATCAAAGTGCCCAACAAGCTTGGGATCGTTTGGCGAGCATTTTCGAGGATAATAAAAATCAACGCATTCTCTATCTGAGAACCAATTCAACTTCGGTTCATCTCAATGATTTTCCCAATGTTTGAAACTTCTTGTCAAGAGTGAAAATGATCTCGACCGACTCTCCAATATGGGTGCTCGGTCACAAATCAACGCCTCGTACTACAACTCATTGCGGATGAATGAGAACTACGATGGTGTAGCCACCATTTTGCGCGCCGGTCGAACCCTCTTCCTCAATTCATGAAGCGCGGTCAAAATCGATTACGGAAGAAACCCGCAAGCGAAACGTGCGGCTGCTACACAACAGGCTCGGGAGACCACGACTCGTCTCGCTCAATCACTCCGACATCCCACGGCGGGATCAAAATTCTCGTTCAAATGGAGGAAATCGCGGCGGCGAAATGGCCGTGGAAATCATAGGGAAATAACGCGCGCGAAACTGCGGTCGAGGACGTGGAAATCACGGGGGTGGAACCTCCGGCGGCGGCCATCAGTCTCAGTCCGGTGGCAACACTCAGCAACAGTCCGGCGGCCATTCTCAGCAGCGACCATGGCTGCCCGTACCTCATCAATGGCCTTCCCAATGGCCTTCTTACCCATGGCCGACTTGGACACCACCTCCCCGTCCATATCCCATCTTCTTGGCTCGGCCCGATGCCCAGCGAGTTGGAATTCTAGGAGCCCGGCCACAACAAGCTATCTTTGCTCACACAAATCTTTGATTACGAAAATGCCCTACCGATATTGCGGTTTGCTATACACACACTGTCCTCCAAGTACGGATGAAAATTGGTATTTTGACACTTTGGTGCCACGTCGCGTATGACACAATCCAATGGTAATCTCGTGCCTTATTTTAATTTGAGCAATTTAAGTCGTGATATTATCGTTGGTAGCGGTCACTCTATTCCAATTTGTGATTACGGACATACAACCCTCCTCACCCCATCCACCATTATACTTAAATAATGTTCTTCATGCCCGAAAATAATTAAAAATTTAATTTACATTGAAATCGTTTCACCACCGATAATCATGTATCTGTTGAGTTTGATCCGTTTGGTTTTTCTGTGAAGGACCTTCGACGAGGGATGTCAATAATGCGATGTAATAGCTCGGGTGATTTATACCCCTTACGTTCCTGCCCGTACCCCCCACCTCTACTTTTGCGACAATTTCTTCCGGTGTTTGGCATGATCGATTGGGTCATCCGGGAGCCGCCATCTTACGCTCCTTCGCACAAATAAATCAATTGATTACATTCCGAACTTTAATTCTTCAATATGTGAGTCTTGTGTCTTTGGCAAACATGTCAAGTTGTCGTTTTATGCATCTACTTCTAGTACTTTATTAGCATTTGATATTATACACGGTGATTTATGGACTTCCCGGGTTTAAGTTACGCAGACATCGTTTCTATATTTTATTCCTTGATGATTACTCGGATTATTTGTGGGTATTTCCATTAGGTAATAAATCACAAGTGTTTCTTTGCCTTTACCACATTCGGCTCCTTAATTCACACTCAATTTCAAACACATATCAAATGTTTTCAATGTGATAATGGTACGAATTCAATAATAATTTATTTAAACACTTCATCAAACACACGGCCTCACTTTCCGTTTCTCCTGTCCCACATACATCTCCACAAAATGGTAAAAATTTGAGCGAAAATACGTACCATTAACAATATCATCCGTAGTCTCCTTGCCCGCTTCCTTCCCGCTTCTTTTTGGCATCATGCACTTGAAATGGCTACTTATCTCTTAAATATTCTTCCTCACAAACTGCTCACACAACAACTCCCCACACAAATCCTTTACAAACGCAATCCTCGTACACACATCTTAGCATTTTTGGTATCTGTGCTACCCCCTCCTTCCATCCACCTTCATTCACAAACTCCAATCCCGCTCTACGCCGTGCGTATTCTTGGGGTATCCGTCCAACCATCGTGGCTATAAATGTTATGATCTGTCAAACCGTAAAATCATTATCTCCCGCCACGTCATATTTGATGAATCAAAGTTCCACTTTCTCGAACCTACACACCCTCCACCGGCCCACTATGACTTTCTTCACGACCTCCCATCCTTCTTTCCTTTACCAAATCCCCCGATGGGCAGACAACTGAGCCCAATTCCCCTTCCTCGATCCCCCCCATTTCCACTCCACCAGGCCCTTCTGAGTCTGCTGCATCCCCGTCCACCACCCACACTGGACCTTCTTCCTCTCAGACGACTCCCACTACACCTACACGGCCCACCCCCCTGGCCCCCTCCTCCAATCATCCGCTTCCCGCACCCCATTGCACAATGGCCACTCGAGCCATGCATGGAATATTTAAGCCCAAGACACCTTACAACTTAACCGTTTCCACCACTCCATCCCCCCTCCCTCGAAATCCGAAAGATGCCCTGTCCGACCCGAATTGGAAAGCTGCCATGAATGACGAATTTAATGCTCTTATTAAAAATGAGACGTGGGATCTTGTACCTCGTCCCCAAAATACGAATATTATTCGTTCCATGTGGATTTTTCGTCATAAATTGCTTTCTGATGGTTCTTTTGAGCGATACAAAGCTCGTCTTGTAGGTGATGGCAGGTCTCAGCGAGTTGGGGTGGATTGTGATGAAACTTTCAGCCCAGTGGTTAAACCAGCCACTATACGCATGGTCCTCAGTCTTGCACTTTCTAAATCTTGGCCCATTCATCATTTCGGCGTAAAAATGCGTTCTTGCATGGTCGGCTCAATGAAGCTGTTTACATGCATCAACCATGTGGGTTTCGGGATCAATACATCCCGATTATGTGTGCCGCCTCAAGAAATCTCTCTATGGTCTCAAGCAGGCTCGTCGTATGCAGTATCAGCGCTTTCTTGACTATCTTTGCATCTATTGGTTTTACTCATACTTTGTCCGATCACTCCTCTTTATTTATCGCCGTGGCGCGCAATACAGCATATCTTCTCTTATATGTTGATGACATCATTCTCACGGCCTCCTCTGATGCTCTCCGTAATGATCTTATGTCTTTGTTTGCGTCGGAATTTGCGATGAAAGACCTCGGCCCACTTAGTTATTTTTTGGGAATTTCAGTCACACGACACGATGGGGGTATATTTCTGAGCCAGCGTAAATATGCAGAAGACATTATTGCCCGCGCCGGCATGACTTCTTCAAAACCTGTTGCCACACCTGTGGACACTCAATCCAAGCTACCTACTGCTTCCGGCGTGTCCATCTCCGACCCGACCCATTATCGGAGCCTCGCCGGTGCCTTACAATACCTCACCTTCACACGCCCTGACATCTCATATGCAGTACAACAAATTTGTCTACACATGCATGATCCCAAGGAACCCCATATGCAAGCCCTCAAACGCATTCTTCGATATCTTAATGGCACGCTAGATTTTGGGTTGCATCTCTCCAAGTCGTCTATCTCAAGTCTCGTTTGCTACACCGATGCCGATTGGGGTGGTTGCCCCGACACACGCCCGCTCCACTTCCGGCTATTGTGTTTTCTCGGTGACAATCTCATCTCTTGGTCCTCTAGCGCCAACCTACTCTATCTCGATCCATCTTTGAGGTTTGAATACCGTGGTGTTGCCAATGCGGTCTCGAATCTTGTTGGCTTGAAATCTTCTACTAGAACTACATTGTCCGATCAAAGCAAATACACTTGTATATTGTGACAATGTGAGTGCCATTTATCTCTCCGGTAATCCCGTTCAACACCAACGCACAAAACATGTGGAAATGGACATTCATTTTGTTCGGGAAAAAGTTTCGTGTGGCCAAGTTCGTGTCCCACATGTCCCATCTCGATATCAAATTGCAGACATATTCACTAAAGGCCTTCCTCGTGTCCTCTTTGATGACTTCCGTGCCAGTCTCAACGTCCGGCAACCTCCAGCTTCAACTGCGGGGGTGTGTTAGCATATAAAATATATTATGTATATTTGTAATTATGATTAGAATATTTTGTCATTATTGTTAGAATATCCTGTAATTACTATAGGATATTTACCTTCCATTCTTGTACACAGCCAATTGTATATTATACACAGGATATGAATGAAACAGACACGGGAAATTCAATCCCTTTCAGCAACTTTATGAATTTCAGATGCATGTTAGAAATTTATCAAGCGTTTTGTTTGTACATTCAGTTTTGAATAACTTATGTATCGAAAATGGTTATCACCAACTGTACCATAAGGGCTCGCCCCGATCCCATGCGGGAATGCGATGAGAGGTTAATCGGTAACCTAAGTAGCTCCAACATAGGGCTTGCCACGGTCGACCAACTGCCTGGCTGAAGGGTGTTATCAATCGAAAATCAACCTCATTACGAGAATCGAGCCAGTGACCTCCATAGAACATAGTCAGGCGCGTCACTATCTGGCCCTGCCATGTGGCTGTAAGTAGTATCAGGGGATGAATAACTTATGTATCGAGTTTACATGTATAAGTGTGTGTGTGTGTATATATAGAAAAATCTATTGTATGTTTATTTTTTAGCAAATACACTGCTCTAAAACTGGATGAAAGTTATTCTTACCACGCTCACCTACATACAAGCATCTACAAGAGCGTCTTTCAACTTGAAGGAGGATGATAAAGATAGCGGTTGAAATTGTCTTGAATTAGATAAATAAATACACATAAATTGTAAATTCAAATCTATAATCTATAAGAGTTTGTTATACTCACAAGTGTATAAATATCTCCAATTATGTCAATAAACACCAATTATTTATGATAATTATCCTACCTTAACATCTACACGCTCTTAAGAGTTGATACATGCCACACCATACATTCATAATGCTAGGAAATAGTAGTATTTTTTACATACACTTTTCATATGCAACATATTTCCCTTCTTTCTCGAAGCAATATTACAACCACAACTACATATTTTGACGCAACAAATATCATAAAATGATATAGCAATTGAACCACTCACAATGTAAAAATTATTTAAAGAAGGGTCCCACTGTCAGTCACATCACGAGTGATCTCACTAACACATTACATCGTAACTGTAACATTCCGAAATTTCAGGAAGGGTAAAGTTGTAAATGGGTTTTATTTATTTAAATCCTATTTATATTTGACCCAATTAATTAATTAAAAGGAAATATTAATTAAAAAGGGATTTTTAATTAATTCAACTATTTAAGGAAATAACCTCTTTATTTTCCTCATATTAATCAGTCGGCAATTTTCCAAAAATTAGAGAGGAGAGCCGACGCTTTACGGCGAAAAAAAAGTTTGGATGCTGTTTTCTAAATTTGAGATTTAACGGTTGATTTTCGGTACGGACCATAGTAGAAGAAATTGATCACCGTGAGGAGACGATCGTTTCGATACTAGCTGTTATTTTTTTCGGTGTGTTTTCCTTCCTAGCCCTAATTATAAATCTGTTCGTTCTTGAGAAAATCTGAGATTTTAATGAATTAGAGGATTGTGCTAATCGTAGAACGCTGTTATTGGATCGTAGGTTGATCTTAGAGGTCGTAGTTTGCTTTCAATTTTGTTTTGAAATTGCTAAAGGTAAGGATGTCTTCTTCAATCGATATTTTATTATGTTATTGTTAATTGGTATAGCAAACTGTTAATGCGCCAATTTAAGTGATGGTATGCGGTGCTAATATTATATGATCGGCCGCAAGTTGAATCTGTTCCGCTAGTTGTTTGAAACAACCATGATAATTACTTTTCAACATTATTATATTATTAATTTATTCGGAAGGGTCTTGGGATGAATTCCCATGCATATGCACGTCGGCCCTCAAATTGTAAAAGCTATGCTATTGGCATGTCAATTTTGATTGTAATTGTAATATCCTGACTTATGTGTCTTTTTGTGAAAAAATGGAATATTATGTTTAATGATCTACGGATTTAAGTATTTTATGTATATATATATATTTCAGGGTAAGTAAAATGATTTAGTTATTATTTAAAAATGGTTTGACTAATAACTATAAAAGGAAAATGTCTCCTAATTTCTCTTTACAAACTCTACGGTAAATTTTGTGAAAAAAAAGGGGGCGACGCATTTAGCAAAGAAAAAGGGAGAAGAGACTTCTTCAAAATTCTCACGAGATCTTTGACAGTTTTGAGAACGGAATAGAGATTCGAAATCAACGGGAAAGGAGGATCGTTCTGATAGCAAAAAGATGGAGTTTTACAAAGGTATGAGTTTTAGCCCTAACTATGGATCTATCATGGTTTGATCAAGTTTGATGTGGTAAAAATGTTTAAATCGTAGTCCTTTTTGGTTTAGAAGCTTTTGATCATCAATTAATCTAAGTTTGATGGTGATCAATTAGGTGTTGGGTGAAACCTTGGAAAGTGTTGAGGATTTTCTGAAGGTTTTGGATTGGGTTTCTTCTTTAAAAGGTAAGAAGTTAACCTATAAATTAATTATGGTTTATAGAAATTTAGATTGTGTTTTGATTAAATGCTATATAAGAGGTGTTTTTAAGCGGATTTTAAGTGTTCAATCGAATTTAATTATGAGTTTAATTATTCATTATTGCATCTCTTTTTGTTTACTATATATTCGTATTTTTATGTTGCCGGTTGATCTTGACCGAAAGGAAAAGAAAAAAGAAAAGAATACCACATGATGCTATTTGTTGTTGTTGTATGCTGCCGGGAAAGAAAAGAAGTAATAGGACATGACTATATTATTTTAATCAGTAGGATATATCCTACTTGCTGCAGGATGCCGTAGAAAGAAAAAAAAAAATATATATATATATATATATATATATATATATATATATATGAAGAACTTTGGAGAAAACTAAAGTTTTGAAAGAAAAGGGTTGATTTAATAAATATATAATGTATAGTTGTTGGGTAGTGTTGTGTTGTGTTTATTTACGTTTTCAAAAAATATGAATAAATGATTTGGTTGTGATGAATTTTGTGGTAATGTTATTTGATATTAATTGAATGGTGGTTTTTCCTAATGAGCTTAAATAAAATTAAATGAAAGCGAACAAGCATCGATTGAGTTTACGATGCGTTTAGTTAAATGCAGAGACGTCTTTCTTAAAGGAGTTGAAGTTCGGGACCGTCGGAAGGGCATGAAAGGACTTGTGCTTTGATGAACTAGAGTTAAATCGATGTGCAATGTAATTCTTGGCGCTTGTCAGGTATGCAGAGAGTGCAGGAAGGGAGTTGAGTTTGTGAGAGGAATTTACTTGAAAACACTTAGGTGGTTAGTTGACAAATAATAATAATACATACTTGTGTAGCTAAAAGACTAAGCGTCATGTTAGTCTTGGTAAGACACAAGTCTATATCCTGAATGTGTAGGCTTTGGATAAAGCGAGTAAACTTCTTTGGCCTTTCAGAGGCACCAGGGAGTAGAGGTACTCGTGGATGAATAACTTTCTTTGGCCATTAGAGGCACCAGGGAGTAGAGGACTTCACGAACACGTATACTATCGGGGACTAGCCCGTGGCTATTGGTGTGATCCACCGATAGGCGTTGCACCAGATGTCTCGTGGTGGGCGGCATCATCGTAGTAGTGCTAAAAAAATGCGGATGTATCAAAGATAAGCTAAGTTAGAAAGCGGTTAGTCGCGACATGTTGATGGACGTGGAGTGAGCCTTAGATTGAGTCGGTCTCAAAAATACAACTTATTAATTATAAAACTTAAATTGTAAAACCTTAGTTAATTTGTAGCTTCTACCTCTTATTAAAAGGATTTTAATAATTAGTATTTAAGGAAATAATTTCCTTAATTCCTTCATAACATCAAGTCACGCTGCTTTTGAAAAAAAAAAAAAAGGCAGCAGCATGAGCAATGGAAGAAGACGGAAGAAGAAAACGAAATAAAAGGAAGAACCATGTGATCAATCCGTTCATCTGTTCAAGATGCCGCAGGAGAGAAAAGTGATCACCGCGAGGAGACGCAACTTTGGAAAACAACATCTCTCAATTTCGTAAGTTTTCAGTTTAGCCCTAGTTTTCGGTATTCGTAGAGTTCGATTCTTGAAAAATTTGTATCTTTTAATCCGTAGCTCTGTTTCTCAGCCGTGAGTAGTCGAAACGATCGTCTTGAAGCGTAGAATAATCTAAAAATAGTTTCACAGCAGTAAACCCAGGTAATCTTCAGTTTTACAGGCTTTTTCAGTTTCGGTTTTCTACAAAGAAATAGGATTTTAGGGTTTCTTGTTGATCACATAGGTTTTGGGGTTGAGGATCAGCGAGTTTGGTTTTGGGTTGATCACATAGGTTTTTCAATGTAATAAATGTTACATTTCTTCCTTAGTATGTTGAGTTCTTTTCATAGTAGCATTTATGATGTTTGCCGAGTCTTTTGAGCTTCCGTTTTGCTAAACTCGATACGACGTAGTAGAGGCTTACGTGTAATATTGGATTTATTTAATATTATACGTGCCGAGCGTTTCGTTTCCGGATAAAGGGCTCGGTATCCGGGAGCAGGCGTTGCAGTATTATATTAAATTATTATATTACATTTATTATATGTGTACTTCCAGAAATAGAGAAAAAAAAAAGGAACTAAACTATCCTTACTACTGCCATGCACAACAGAAGAGGAGAAAAAAACAGAGAACTACCTATGTTCTTTGTTTTTTTTATAATATTAATAGTAATAATGATTATATTGAACAGTTGTATCTATTTCCCCGAATATTATACGATGCAATAATATTCATCTTGTCTAGACATTACTTGTGTACAATGTGTTATGATTCGGTATGTATGTCTTTGTGAGACATTATATGTTAATTTGCAATGTCTAACAATGACTTCTAGTAGCTTTGGTATCAAATCGCACCACAACTGAGACCCTCTGCGGGGAGAAGGTGGGAGCACCGGAAGGCTTTGTTTAGGCCTTATGGGACATTGCCTTAGTAGTCAATGATCTCTTTACAACGTGCTAGGTAGTGTAAATTAGATGTCTAGGACTAGAAGTCACTAAGAAGCCTTTTTACGTGAATGAATCAGTGGTTAGACTTAAACTCGTAAATTACATATGTGTGTGTCTAAAAGCTAAAATGTCAATATCATTGGCGAGACACATTTTTGACATCGAAGCATGGGACCCTTACCGCTCCTACGGGACTACGTGTAACTCCCACATGGATCATGAGTCCGTGCCCCCACGAGTGGTGCCGCCCATGTTGTGGTGCATTTCTCACCATGCGTAGTGTCCTTTGATATTGTGTGAGGATGTACTACGGAGCTAGTAGAGGGTGAGCGAGCTCTATTGTTACAACCTATGTGGTAGTGATTGTAGAAGATTTTCATGTTATATATATATCTGTATGTATCGCCGTTAATTGTAACCGGTTCTTCTACCCCTTACTAAGTACATGTGTACTTACCCCCTCTTCTCTCTTGTCCCCACCTTGAGAAGGTGGTGTTTTTGTAGGTCATTTTTGAGGCCACTGAAGAGTGACCCGGAGATGATGCAGATGACGTCTACTGTCTTTACTTTCAGTTTACTTTTAGGTATAGATTCTCTTGTCCGTTGTAACGATTGAGATCAATGGTTTGAGTTTATGTAAATGATTTGTAATGGATACATTTGTACTTGATGATTATCATAAGTCTTTGATGATGAAATAGATGCAGCATGTGTTACTTTCGATCGTTTTAGTAGTTGTTTTAAGTATCCGAGTCAGTCGTTTTACCTTCGGCTTGTTCTCGATGTGCGCTTCGTAAGGCTTACATGTATAATTAGATTAAAATTTAATTATATGCGTGCGGGCGTTCTTTTCCAGACGAGGGGCTCGGTATCCGGAGACGAAGCGTCACGGTAACATTTATTGTGACAAGATGAGCGATAACAATATTCTATTTCTTAGACAATCCCCTCGTTGCCGGCTAGTATCGTGTATACTTGTCTTTCCTTGATATAATGGTGCACTCAAATCCCGAGCTTTGGCTAGTTCTTTTTGTACATGATTAGCCACTTCTATATTTGATTTACCACGGAACATGTACATGATTTTGGCAATCTCTCAAGAAACCGGATTGTGTAAATCGAAATTGGATTCGAGAGGAAGAACAAAGGATCCAAACACTTGAGCCTACTAGCGGTTGTCCCATAAAACATGGTTGTATGCAAATCTAATGCAACAGGGACAATATTGTCACTCACTTCGCAAACAAAGGACTAAATCTCAACAAATATGGCTCCACCAAGTTGTCCGCCGGGGGCATACCACAAGGTCGCCTTTACAAAGTAGCTCATTCATTTTCATCAAGTCATGTTCCCTATTAAATTCCTCATCAATGGAGCTGTTTTTATTGGCGATATAAGCTCAAAAGCAGACTTACACCATATGTGACTACGGTGGACAGGCCTCATTAGTGCCGGTGATACACTTACCGCATCTAAAAGTGTTTGGTGGTTGCATCGTAAAGTGAACCACGAGGATCTTTGCTTGGTGATTCTTCACTTCTTGCGAGTTGTTGCTTACAGTTATTTTGATGCCGGTGAAGGCTAAAATTGGGAGAGCTAATTTGTAGGGCAACATGAATGCAACAAATACCCTGACAATGCATAGGAGAAGTCAAAAAGGTAGCCATAGAAACATGGATAATGTATTGTAAAATGTTGGCCAAAAGGCTAATCTTCCATCATGAAAAATCAATTTCTTATGATATTTGTCCATTGGAAGGATACTCCATTTCCTTTTATCTGATGTGCTTACCATATATATCTCCTGTGGTTATACAAGAGTGACTATATATTAGTTTAAATATTCAAATAGCATCATAATATATCTCACAAATTCAATGAAAAGTTTGCATTAGACCAATCTGTTAAATTATCATCTCTCCTAAAAATTTAAGTTGCAAGGGAGGTGAGTAATATGCGTGTGTAATTGTGTATATAGATGTTTATGTATAAACACAACACACTTCAACATTGAATCGGCCTTGGGAAGTTGATTAACGACTAAATGAATCAACTTTCAGAAGGTCGATCTATTGTAATACACAAATAGAGTGATGCCTTGGTGAACACATGGTGGTTCAATTAAAGGGTCCCAAGATATAGGGCATAGAAAGCTAATGAAGATCGAGGCCCAACACTTGCATTATATATTTTAGAGTAAAAGAGGTTTGACCGGCATGACGCTATGATACCATGTCAAATTACAAAACAAAATTGGAATTTTTTTGAAAGGTAATCTAATTTACGTATTTAAACACAACAAAGTTCAACAAGATAAACCATAAAATACAAACCTCACAAGCAGAAAGAATTTGTTGAGCAAAAAAGAACTGAGGCTGTTAAAACCAACAATAAACTTTAGCTTTCCTTGTATTTTCTCATTGAGAAGGGCATAACTGGTAATATTCTTTTCCTCCGTTAAACCAACAAAATATCCAGATTCCACCTTCAATTCTCTCCCAATAACAACATCAATCCCTAAATAATCCATCACAAATAGTTCAATCATAACCCTTGGTAAATCACTTACAACTACTGTCCTTTTATAATTCATCACCTCATCATACACTTCAACCACACATGAATGCCACATGCGGTTTTATTACATATTTAAAGCTGTGTGGTTACGATCGTTCAGCCGTCAGCTTCACCTCAAAATCATCATCACCACACAATAATTAACTGCAAAACAGGCCTTCCAACCCTGAATTTTTCTGCTTTTAATCCAAAAAAACACAAAAAGACCAAGACTTTGACTTTCATATCCTATATCAACAAACAAACAAAGGGATATAAAAGTAAAACCACAATTGCTCTTAAAATCCCTCCGGCTTCAAAAGCTACAAGCATGAAGTAAGGAAATATTGAACAAGATTTTAACAATCCCTCTTCCACGTGTAGAACTAATGTTGTGTCCTGTGAATCATCTAATTTGGAGGAATTCAGAGAAGAATATTTTCTAAGTTTCAATTGCAAAGAGGGTATAATAGTACTTCTTTTTAAGTTGTATGTAGTTTTTGTAAGGAGGAGACATATAGTCATTATTGTGAGCATGCAGAAAAGAATAGTTTTGGTATGATGATCATTATTGAATCCATTGCACTAGTAGAATATGAAAGATGCTTTGTGTATATAAGCGCTGTGGATCAGAAATGTTTTTATTGAGGTCAGAAATATTTTTCTATAGATAAAAAATAGAGTTTTATTATTTTTAACGGAGTCCGAAATATTTTTCTATAGGTAAGATGTAGAGTTTTATTATTTTTAACGAGGTCCGTGGACCCCATTTCATTACATGTGTGTCCGCCTCTGTATAAGTGCTAGAATTTAATGCTTGAAAACTGCTGAACATAACATCTCGTTTTCGTTGTCCAACCTTTATTTATGAATCCAAAAAGGACATCTATGTTATCATATGGAATTTGATACAGGATGCTCAGTGCGTGCGCATTAAGGCGCAATGCGCGCGCATTGGGGAACCAGAATGTGAGATTTGCCTCCAGGTAGGATGATGTGTTGGTGATTTAAGTATAACCATGTCCATTTGTGTAATTAAGGGTTTGGTACAAAGATGGGTGAACTCGAAACACTCTATTGTGGGTTTGGAGTGCGAGTCTTGTATTCATATAAGTGTTTACTGAGTTCACGGATATAAATGATCAGTAGAGTTCGAAAAGCTACTTAAAAGACACGAAAATTCGTTCTTGGAAAAACCGTGTCACGAGGCCGGCCACAGCGCCCGGCCTGTGAAATTTTTCAAGAGGAATTTTGGACGAGGTTTCTATTTCGGATTTACGGTGTTCATAGGCGGTATGGCGCCCGCTTTGTGACTTCGATTTATGAATTGGTGTGTCTTTTCATTGTTTTTAAGATTTCTTCCATATAACACCTTTCAAAAAGGTGTCTATATGTTAGAACGTTTTTAACCAACTAACTTGATCATTTTGAGAATATAGAATGAAATCATTCAAGTTCTTCTTCATCTTTGAGAGTCAAACAACTTCAACAAAACTCCTAAAGTATTCTTCTCTTTTGGTGCCAAAAGTAAAGAAACGTAGTCTTATCTCATAAAAGTATTTGTGTAACCGAAGCGTCTTATAAGGGTCAAATAACTTTTGTAGGAAAAAGCGTTATCACGATTACGTTATATCGAAGCATACGTTTTGGCGTTTTTACTGCGGTTTCTGCGTTTTTGTTTTGACATTGTTGTTCCCTTGAAAGCCATATTTCTACAACATGATGCGTGCGTATAGGAGGAGGTAATCGTGAGCATAACCCCGATTTTCCTTTCTACGATGATATTTGAATGTCTTGAGTGTTGTGCATGCCTTTGAGGCACTCCATGTTATTTTACAATGTCTAACATCGACTTCACGGTAGCGCAGGCTCCGGCTAGCGCGATTGAGACCTCTGCGGGGAGAAGGTGAGAGCACGGAAGGCGTTGTTTAGGCCTTGTGAGGCGTTGACTTAGTAGTCATTGATCCTCAGCGTCTTAGGTAGTGTAATTGGTTGTGTGCAGACTTAGAGGTCGCCAGGAAGCCTTATCGTGAATGAATTAGGTGGTTATAACTTAATTTGTAAATACATATGTGGTTGTCTAAAAGCTAAAACGTCAATATCACTGGTAAGACACGTTTCTAAATCGAAGCATGGGATTCTTACAGCCCCTTTGAAGCTATATGTCAAGGGCCAACGTGTAACTCCCACATGGAGACCTAAGTCCATGCCCCTTTGAGATGTGCTTAATATGTCTAGGTGCATTCTCACCAATCACAGTGTCCTTTGGTATTGGTGTAACAAACTTATGTGTGTGAGGTTGTACTATGTGATCTAGTAGAGGGTGAGTGTGATCTCAATGCAACTTATGTGGTAGAGTTTGTAGAATTGAATTGTTATGTGTGATATATTTTATATATATTGTATGTAATATATTTCTTCTACCCTTTACTAACTACGTAAATCTTGCCCTTCTCTTTTATTTGACCCCACCCCGAGAAGGTGGTTATTAGGGCGAGGATGAGTCACGGTGACGACGACGGAGAGGTTGGAGCCGGCGTATAAGCTCAAGTTGACGGCGTTTATATTATGCATTCTTATTTACTCTGTTTGAGAGACGCTCTTTTAGATCTTTGTAGTTCATTTGGGATGTAATAAGTTAAACAACATTTATTCATTGTTTGTCGTTTCTGATTTCTTGAGACGCGTAGATTTTTGGGACTTGGTGATCCTTTTTGATTGTCATTTGACTTTTTTTCCGAGTAATCTTTTAGATTTAATTTATTCCGTTTTCTACGATTAATTGTTCGAGGCTTATTTATATATTATTTTTAACGATTTAAGTTAATATACATGTCGGGCATTCTTTACGGATAATTACTCTCGTATCCGGACAGGCGTCACAAAGAAAGATCAAATTTTATTGACGTATAAATTTTACTTGACATTTTTTTGAAGAATTTACATGGTATTTTTAAATATCTCTTCTATCACATTTAGAAGCAATCAATATAGAATAATCTATACTCTTCTCAATATATATCTTATCTATCTATCTATTATATCTTCCTATCTAAATAAGAAATGAAAAGTTGGGGATTAGTGATGCACTTGTATTTTTGATTGGTTTCGCTTTTCTTGTTAATCTATTTCAAAGGCCCAATTTTTTTAAAAAAATACAGTTCCTCGGCCCAACTTTTTCTCTTGTTCATCGCCCATGTATTTTACCGTTCATCGTTTTTTTAATTTTAAATTTTTATTTTTATTTTTATTTTTATTTTTATCTGCATATTAGCCTTAATTTAATCTTATTATGTGTGTTGTCTTAAGATGTATCCGATTCCAATTTAATTACATATTATTTTCTTTTTATGCTGAACCACACAACCCTCTCGAGATAGATACCAAAACCATTAGTGAGAAGAAAAATGGATCGGAAACAACTCCACACACTACTACTTTTTATTTGTTTTATTTTATATATTTGGCTATCTTACCGAAGAAGAAACAGACATAACATTAATATTTTATTACTCCATCCGTTCACTATGTATATGTCGTGATTGCGAAATCAATTTTTTTAATATGTCGTAGAATTACATTTCCAATACATATTTTAATCTTATTTCCGCTTTTAAATATTATTTTTCAACTTCGTAGGCTCATTTACTGTTAATCGGATTTTAAAATTTTTTTTTCCCAGATTTCTTTTTCAATTACTATGTCGCGTTTGAGAAAATACATAAATTAAAAAAGTACCCTCTACCCTCTACCTCTTCCTTTCCTCTTTCTTTCAATCTATTAACCATCTCGATTGCCGAAGGAAGATCGACGTAAAATGTTTTATTTTTCATTGTTGCGCTTAAAAATTGCGTTCTGAACGGTTCGTTACATGCTACATTTCTTACGTATTTAATATCGTCAAATAAGTTCAAACTTATAAAGCGTGGCGCGCCCGTTAGTTAGTTTTAGTGTGGATAAAGGCCAATTTTGACTAATACCATGGTAAATGTATTTTATTGATGGGTGTTAAATGTAGTTTGGAACTTTTGTTTTTATGTCGTGTGTGTGAGGTGTCATGTAAGTAAAGTCAAAACAATTTTCTAATTGTCGTCATGTGAAATAATTGACATCATAATTTGTTGTATAATATCAATGCCGGCTAAATTTAAATCATTTATATTGTGTTGTCTTAAAATGTGTGGAGTGATATTTTAGTTAAAATGTATTTTATATTTAATAGTTTTTGACATTAAGGTAAGCATCTAAGCGTGTGCGACTTCAGTGCGCGTTGCACTGAAGTCCGCTTTACTAGTCTCTATTATATTAGAAGAGAAGGGTTAAGGGAGGGTGACAAATGTTTTTTTATTGGTCCTTTTTTTCTTTATTCGTGCTGAAGCGGCGTGAGTTTTTATTATTGTTCATAAGTGCGGCTGTTGATTTTTTTACAATTTATCGGCCCAATCCAGATTTTTTTTTTGTTCTTTTATTTTTTAGGCCGAGTCCAGAAATATTTTTTTCATTTATTTTTTAATTTTTTTATTGATTCTTTTATTTTTTTTAACTTTTCATCGGCCCAGTCCAGAAAAGAAAATTAAAATGGTTTAGCCCAATTTACACTTGTTTTTTTTTTGTTATTTTATTTTATTATTTTTTTTGTTTTGGTTCTTTTATTTTTTCCTAACTGTTCATCGGCCCACTCCAGAAAAGGTGGTTCGGTTGTTGTTGTTTTTTTTTTTATTCATCACCTCAGAGAAAAGGAAATGAAAATGGTGTAGCCAATGTGCATTTGTTTTATTTTTATTCGTTCTTTTTTTCTCCTGTTCATCAGTCCATTTCGAGAAAATTTTGGTGCTTTTATTTTTTTACTTGTTCATCGTCCAGTCAAAAATAAAAGAAGGGTTAAGGGAGGTGACAAGTGTTCTTTTTATTGGTCCCTTTTTCTTTTTTTTTTGTTAAGTATAGTAGCGTGATTTTTTTTTTAACTGTTCTTAGGGCGTCCCATTCCAGAAATTTTTTTTTTTACTGTTTATCGGTCCAGTCCAGATTTTTTTTGGTTCTTTTATTTTTTTAGGCCCACTCTAGAAATATTTTTTTAATTTATTTTTTAATTTTTTTATTGGTTCTTTTATTTTTTTTAACTTTTCATCGGCCTAGTCCAGAAAAGGAAATTAAAATGGTTTAGCCCAATTTACACATGTTTTTTTTTGGTTATTTTTTTTTTGTTATTTTTTTGTTTTGATTCTTTTATTTTTTACTAACTGTTCATCGGCCCAGTCCAAAAAAGGTGGTTCGGTTGTTGTTGTTTTTTTTACTGTTTATCGGCCCGGTCCAGAAAAGGAGATGAAAATGGTTTAGCCCAATGTGCATTTGTTTTTTTTATTGGTTCTTTTTTTCCTATGTTCATCAACCCATTACAGAAAATTTTGGTGCTTTTATTTTTTTTATTACTGTTCATCAGCTCATTCCAAAAAAACAAATGAAAATGGTTTAGCCCAATTTACCTTCCTATAAAAGTATTTTATATAAAGTTTTTAACAATTGCTGAAAATCCCTCCTTCACCGTTGCAGATGGCAGACCCTCCCCCTCCCACTTCTACCAAGCCACCACGCCGCTAGAGAAAAGATTGAAAAAAAAAATAGCAAACTGCAACCACCATCACCACCAAACACATCATCTTTTAAACACTACATCTCCACCCTTAATCCAGACTTTTGTGAAACACGGCCTCACAAAAAAGATAGCAGATTCAGATTTTTATTTTATTCAATCCAACAACCAATAAAAAAGTCCAATGAATAATTAAATTAATTAATTAAATTATTAACCAAACAAATTGGTAAAATAAGTAATTAAAAATCTAATTAATTATTTAAATTCCTGCCAAAATGATATTGATAAAGTGAACTCCGAATCATACATTCATTGCTCGAAATCACTGGAATAAGGAAGGAAATGGACAAACTGCAGGATTTTAATGAGAATCGAAAGGATTCGCACTGAATGTGGGGAAAAGCGGATGAAGCGGCAATGAGATGGAAAAGAAGAGTTTTCCAGAAAATTCGCCTAAGAAATGAGTAATCAGATCAAGTTTAGGGGATTTTGATAAATAAAAAAAACTCAGGTCAAAGGGTGTTAAGAGGGTTAAGCCAGACTTTTGTGAAACTTGGCCTCACAAAAAAAATGGCAGGTCAAATTTTAATTTCATTCAGTCCAACAGCCAATAAAAAATCCAATGAATAATTAAATTAATTAGTTAGATTATTAACCAAACAAATTGGTAAAATAACTAATTAAAAATCTAATTAATTATTTAAATTCCTGCCAAAATGATATTGATAAAATGAACTCCGAATCAAACATTCATTTCTAAAATCACTTTGAATAAGGAAGGAAATGGACAAATCACTGCCGGATTTTATTGAGAATCGAAAGAATTCGCATTGAATGTGGGAAAAAAGCGGATGAAACGGCAATGAGATGGAAAAACAGAGTTTTCCATAAAATCCGGCTAAGAAATGAGTTATCGGATCAAGTTTAGGGGATTTTGATAAAATAAATAAAAAAAACGCGGGTCAAAGGCGTTAAGAGGGTTGGGACAGACTTTTGTGAAACACGGCCTCACAAAAACAATGGCAGATCAGATTTTTATTTCATTCAGTCCAACAACCAATAAAAAGTCCAATGAATAATTAAATTAATTAATTAGATTATTAACCAAACAAATTGGTAAAATAACTAATTAAAAATCTAATTAATTATTTAAATTCCTGCCAAAATGATATTGATAAAGTGAATATATTGTATTTATAATTTTTATTATAATAATAAAAGTGTCTATGCCATTTCTTGTTCCACGTGATGCTCCTTTCGGTTTAAAAAGCAGATAGTTGCTTTCAAGATGAGTGTAAGAAACATCACAAAAATATGGCCAAAAAACCAACACAAAACCGCAAAACACGAAAACAATGTTGTAAAGAACTTTAAAACTAACCAAACTAAGGCCCATATATCATGTGTTATATTCTAAAATCCGTGAGAAAAATGAAACAATATATTGGTTAAATCATATCCAAAATGTATTCACAAACCAAGTTTTATATGCTTATATTTTAATATTTACTTTCAATCAATGTTTATATTACCGATGGCATTATCGAGGCTTGCGCGGTCAAGGCCCAAATCACACTAGTAGTATACTAGTATCTATTAAAAGCTAAGAGGTTATTCCCACAATTGGCCACGTGGCAGCCCCTGTGGCTGACACGTTGCACTTATTTTATATTATTTTATTTTTTAACAGCAGCAGATTTTTTGTTTTTTTTTTTTTCTTTCGGTAAAAACCGTGATTTCGGTTATCTCATTATATATAAACCGATTTCTTTTTTTCGACTCTCCGTTACATAAATCGAACCAAAATGTATATTTCGATACGCTTCATTTTAGAGCCTCCAATGATGAGCGATGCGGATTCGCTTTTACATTCAAATCAACCAAAAAATTCGATATTTAACATTAACAATTGAATATACACAACAATGTGTATATTTAAATCTGATTCATTTTTTTCCTTCGATAAAAACCAAGGATTTCGTTTATCTCATTATATATAAACCGATTTTTTTTTCCGACTCTCCGTTACATAAATGGAACCAAAGTAGTTCATTTTTTTTTCGCTTCTCCAGGCAGTGTGTGGATTCAATTTTACATTTCATTCAACCGAAATTTTTTTATTTCTCGATTCGATTTAGACACAATAATTGAATATACACAACAAAGTGGATATTTCGATACGGTTCGTTTTTTTTCCCCTTCGGTAAAAACCTGGATTTCGGTTATCTTGTTATATATAAACCGATTTTTTATCCGACTCGCCGTTTCATAAATCGAACCAAAGTGTATATTTCGATACTGTTCATTTTTACATCCAATGCAGACGATTCGTATTCGATTACATTCCAATCAACCAAATTTTTGATTTCTCGATTCGATTTCGACACAACAAAGTGTATATTTCGATACGGTTCATTTTTAGGACCTCCAACAGACAGTGTGGATTCAGTTTTAAATTTCAATCCACCGAAATTTTTTGATTTCTCGATTCGATTTCGACAGAACAATTGAATATACACTACAAAGTGTATATTTAATCTGATCATTTTAAATCTCCAATGAGATAAGTGCGAATTCATTTTAAATTTCAATCAACCAAAATTTTGATTTCGATTTGATTTCTGCACAACAATTGAATAAAACCGTGTATTTTTTTTATCAAATTCATTTTTATATTTTTTTAAAACATCATTTTTTTGTTTTCCTTCGATAATAACCTGAATTTGGTAAGCGTTATATATAACCCAAAATTTTTATTTATTTCTCTACGTTAAATAAATCGAACCAAAGTGTATATTTCGATCGTTTCATTTTAGTCTCCGATAGATAGTGCGGATTCAATTTTAAATTTCAAGCAACCGAAAATTTTCGATTTACGACACAACAAAGTGTATATTTCGATCTGATTCATTTTTATTACTCCAATGAGACATTCTGCATGATTCGATTTTAAATTTCAATCAACGAAAATTTTCGATTTTGATTCGTTTTAAACAAACAATTGAATAAAACCGTGTATTTTTAATTTATCAAATGTGTAACTTTTCGATTCATTTTTCCTTTTTTACAGCGGTTTCTTTTTCCCCTCGGTAAAACCGAATTTCGGTTATATGTAAACCGATTTCTTTTCGACTCTCCGCTACATAAATCGAACCAAAGTGTATATTTTCGATCACGTTTCATTTTAAGTACATCCAATGTACCAATCGCGATTCGGTTTTAAATTACAATCAACCGAAAATTTTCGATTTCGATTCGAGATCGACAAAACAATTGAATATACACAACAAAGTGTATATATCGATCTGATTCATTTTAATATCTCCAACACACAGTCATGGATTCGATTTTAAATTTCAATCAACCGAAAAATTTGATTCGATTTCGCACAACAATTGAATAAAATCGTGTAATTTTTTTTTTTACCAAACGTGTACCGTTAGTAGTTTATGCGAAAAGGAGAAAAAAAAAGAGGAAAGACCAGTGGATTTGAAATTCTACTGTGTAGTGTACGATAGAAGATGAGTCGATTTTAGCTATAAAATACAACAATAAAAAAATAAGGGCAAACAAATATCCGTCGAAAGGTGTGCCCGATTGTACTAATGGGACACCACATTAAATATTTTATTATTTTGAACAAAGATAACGCTCGGTGGACCGATGGCCGTTTGCGATTTAACGTCACTAAAATTGACGTTGGAATACAAAATCACTTTTATATTCTTCGGACCTTTTGACACATGTTTTTTTTTCCCACCAAATGAATGAACACGAGATCAATGACGTATTCATTAATGATAAGAAAGAGAAATGTCTTATAGAAAATGAATGAAACGCATTTTCAAGCATATTAATGATTTGGAAGCTAAAGCGTCCCGGAGATTTGACCAGTGTAGTTATGGTCCGCTTATTGTTTTTCTATAATGTTTCATTACGTAAAGTCAAACTAAATGGATAGATTTTATAACATTGTTCTCCGATACATCATATTGGGATTTATTTTGTAGGGAAAACTCCCGATAGAAATTTGAAGAGAGTGATTCACAATATTCACGTCTCTAAAAAAATCTCTTCTTGCAGAGAATGTGATATGTTCGGTTGCTTTCTATTTGTCTTGTCTCACCTTGAATTATTACGGTTTAAAACTTACGCGATTTATTTACGTGTTGGAGATCTATTCTTTGATGTTATCATCGATACCGATTTATGTTGGGTCGCCGTCATTGCACTACCTCAGATTCACTAGTATATATATATATATAATGGTTATAAGGTTATCATCAATACGTGTAAAGTGGAAAAGCGGAAATGCATAATGCCATTTCCAGTACCGATAATGTTAAAAGAAAATAAGAACAAAAATTTATCACATGCAATAAATGACGGAAAATCAAAGGTTGTATTACTGGGCCAACTTAAAAGCCCAATGTTATGTAAGGAAAGGATTTCAAGAAGTATCTATTGGCTGGATTGGAGTCGATGAACAATTAATTATATCATTAAACGGTTTAGTGGATTGGGGCCCTAAAGTCAACTATATTTTTGGAGCCCTAGATCTCTACCTCTTGGAGTCTATCTTCGCGTCATTACCTCACAACACCATCTTTATATTCAAGAAAAAAATGTTTATCATATATGTAATGTGTATCAGATTGCTATGACAACGTGAAAGTTGTCACAAATTAGTGTGTAAAGGGGCAAATGTACAATTTCAGATATAAGTTACAAATTTTCCAAACTTTTTGTTTTGTACATTCAGTTTGGAATGACTTATGGATCAATTTTGCATATACTATACTATATATAAAAAAAATCTATTGTTTATATTTTTTTTAGCGAATCCGCTGCTCCAGAATGGGTGAAAGTGATGCTTACCTGTTAGAAATCACGAGTTTAACGCGGCGAATTTAAAATTTGATTTCCTTTAACTAGATCGTTCTTCGTTTAATGCAATAAACACGTTAAGTAGTTTGTCGGTTATACCTTGATGATCTATAAGATCGTCGCTTTGACCGTCAACGAAGAGTAGATGCAGATCATAAGCCGTTCACGCGTCCGGCCTCTATCGCTAATTCACACGAACTCCTCGCCGGAATCCTCCTTGATTGCTATTGAAAAACTCCGGTTCTAGACCGGTCCTTTTCCTCTCTCTCAACTCACTATAGGATCGCTCTCTATTTTACACAAAAACTATGAGCTTCTTGCAATTGTGATGTCTGAAAAACTTGACACCCACTCTTATTTATAGCTAGGGTGGCGCCATATATGTGTGGAGGAGAAAAAAACATTTTCCTAATAAAATAAGGAAAATCAATTAGATTGATTAATATCTTTAATTATAATTAATCTTGCCAATATCTTATATTGAATATAATTATCTTATTACCATAAATCTATTTTTCTAAAATCAATTAATATTTTATATTAATATTATGGTAATCTTATTAATTAAAGTGTACAATCCAAGTGTATCCTTATACCCTAGATGTGGCGCCCCATATGCCAATTAATTGGCTTCCAGAATATTCTTTAATTAATATAATTTGTATATAATTAATATCTTGCATTTTATTTATTCATAATAAATAAATACCACCACATTAATTTACCGCTATAACCTTTATAGTCTAGAGATAAAATTTCCTTATTTGGTTATCAACTATAACCGCATTTTAATCCGACTCGAAGTTCATATGTGTGTGACCCGATAGGCTTCCGAATATGTTGGCCGTAGACACAAAGTGCAATTTACTAAAATGCCCTTCATACCTAACGATCACGGATAAGCGTCTAAAGCAATACACCGTGACCCCAATCATCGGAATAGTCAAAATCAATGACTACTACCTTTCATGTGAAACAATTACTACATGTAACTTACAATCTTATCATTGTAATAATATTCATACGATCGTATCTCGAGTGTCAATATATCAACGATCGATCTTATAATCTGGATATCATGCTCTCTCTCGATAACACATTTACTCCCACTTTGCAAAGATTCTCGAGAGCTGTAGACATTCCTTATAAAAAAGGCCATTTCGGATATTCGATCCCAATCATAGATACGCGATTCCCGGGCGACCAATCATGTATACTCCGCGACGCTTCAATATCATACCCAATCACTACCGCATGATCGGCCCGTGGCTGTGGAAATCTCAATAGTGTCAAAGCATGACAATCCACACCGTGATGCCATGAAGACTCGGTCTAAAGGATAATTACACAACCGCCACATAGTGTGACACTTAATGTAAGTGGAGTCGATCTAACGTCGCGTTCTCTAATACACGTCCACGTACATTCCAAGTGTCTCTACACTTCGATGAGATTTGTGATCTACCCCTACCTTCTATAAGATAGAAGACATACAATACGTCTGAAATCGATTGTACTTATCAATGTCTCATTTGACAATACATAGGACTAGACACATTTTAGTATCAAACTTGTTATAGTGATTAGAGATCTCATCAACCATAATCACTATAATGGTTTCTCTATCACAGTTTGATACTAGGGACGTTACTATATATATACAACAAATAATATGAAGATAAACAATATATAATAACATAAGTGCTTTTATTAATCATAATAAAGTTATTATATGAACTAAATAGATCAGAAACGCATCTGGCCTTGGTCCGATCCGATCCAACCCGATTGGATTTAAGACACCTTTCCAACATACCCCGCCCACATGCATACAAGCATCTACGTACGAGAGAGTCGTTTTTCAATATTAAGAAGGACGATTAAAGATAGCGCTTTAAAATTGTCTTGAATTAGATGAATACACATAAATAATAAATTCAAATGTGTTATCTACAAGAGTTTTTTACATTCACACGTGTATACATACCTCCAATGATATCAATAAACATGAAGTATTGCTCATATGATAATTAATCCTACATTCATAATGCTAGAGAATAGTATGCACTTTTCATATGCACCCATAGAAAAGAGATTAATTTTATTTATTTATTTATTTTAACCTTCAAAATGCAAACTGATACTCTCTCGACCATATTTCTCTTATTTCTTAGACAATCCCTTCATTGCCAGCCAGTATCATGTATTTGTCTGTCCTTGTTATATTGGTGCACTCAAATCCCAGTGCTTTGGCTATTTCTTTCTGCACATGTTTAGCCACTTCTATGCTTGATTTTCCACCACAACATGTACATCTTTTAGCCAATCTCTCGAGAAACCGAATCACGTAAACGGACATGGATTCAAGAGGAAGAATATAGGATCCAAACACTTGAGCCCACTAGCAGTTGTCCCATAAAACATGGTTGTAAGCAAATCTAATGCAACAGGGACAATATTATCACTCACTTCTGCAAACAAAGGACTAAATCTCAACAAATAAGGTTCCCTACAAGTTGTCCCTTCAGGGCATACCACTACATCGCCTTTACAAAGTAGCTCCTTCATTTTCATCAAGTCATGTTCCCTATTCCTCTTCAATGGAGTTGTTTTGATCGGTGATATAAGCTCAAACACGGCTTACACCATACGTGATCGCAGTGAGGTCTCATCGATGTCGATGATACAAACTATCGGATCTAGAAGCGTTCGGTGGTTGCATACGTAAAGTGAACAACCATGATACTGCTTCAACTAATTCATTGCAGAGTTGTTGCTTGCGTTATTTTGATGCCGGTAAAGGCTAAAATTGGGAGAGCTACTTTGTAGGGCAACATGAATGCAACAAATACCCTAACAATGCATAGGAGAAGTCCAAAGGGTAGCCATAGAAACATGGATATTGTATTGTAAAATGTGGGCCTAAAGGCTAATCTACCATCATGAAAAATCAATTTCTTATGATATTTGTCCTTTGGAAGGATACTCCATCTCCTTTTATCTGATGTGCTTACCATGTATATTTCCTGTGGTTCACACAAGAGAGAGAGAGACTATATATTATTAGTTTAAGGAATCAAATATTAGCATCATAATATATCTCACAAATTCAATCAGAAGTTTGCATCTCTTCAACACTAAATTGACCTTCCAGTTGATTCTTGACTCAAGAATCAACTTTCTGAAAGGTTGGTCTAATGTAATGCACAAGTAGGTAGAGAGAGTGCCTTGGTAAACACACGGTGGGTGGTGCAGTTAAAGGCTCCTAAAAATATAGGGCATGCTAAGCCAATGAAGAGGCCCAACAAACATAAATTGAAGTATAAGTGGCGATAGAGAGGTTTAAGCGAATGACAGTATTCTGTTAAAATACCATGTCGAATTAACAAAAAGTTGAAACTGTTGGAAAGGTGCATGATTATTACTTTACTTATTGAAACAAAACAAAAAAATACACTTCAACTTGATCAATGTACTTTAACCATTATAAATACAAACCTCGCAAGCAGAAAGAAGTTGTTGAGCAAAACAAGAACTGAGGCTATTAATCCCAACAAGAGACTTTAGCTTTCCTTGTCTTTTAACCTCATTGAAAAGGGCATAATTCTTTTCCTCCATTATACCCACAAAATATCCATATACCACCTTCAATTCTCTCCCAATAACAACATCAATCCCTAAATAATCCATCACAAATACTTCAATCATAACCCTTGGTAAATCACTTACAGCTACTATCCTTTTATATTTCATCACCTCATCATACACTTCATGTCCCACATCTTCTAAGAAAAACTTAGGCAAAACAGACCTTCCAACCCTGAATTTCTCTGCTTTTAATCCAAAGAAACACAAAAAGACCAAGACCTTGATTTTCATATCCTTACTCAACAAACAAACAAAGGGATACAAAAGTAAAACCACAATTGCTCTTAAAATCCCTCCAGCTTCAAAAAGCTACAAGCATGAAGTAAGGAAATATTGAACAAGATTTTAACAATCCCTCTTCCACGTGTAGAACTAATGTTGTGTCCTGTGAATCATATAATTTAGAGGAATTCAGAGAAGAATATTTTCTAAGTTTTGATTGCAAAAGAGGGGTATTATTATGGTACTTCTTTTTAAGTTGTAGGTAGTTTTTTGTAAGGAGGAGATATATAGTCATTATTGTAAGCATGCAGAATAAGAAAACTCTTGGTATGATGATCATTATTGAATCCATTGCACTTGTAGTATAGCACTATTGTGTGAAAGATGCTTTGTGTATATAAGTGCTAGAATTTAATGCTTGAAAACTGCTGAACATAACTTCTCATTTTTGTTGTCCAACCTTTATTTATTAATCCAAAAAGGACATCTATCTTATCATATGGAGTTTGATTCCCACTTAAATAATGATGCCGAGTTGTTTAAAATTTTGGTGCATTAAACTTGATGACATAATAGTTGTCGTTGTTGTCGTCGTCGTCTTCTTCTTCTTCTCATTTTTTCTTCCATCACTAACCACCATAAAATCATTGTATCCAATACACGGTTTTTTTTATGATATTTTGTTTTGGAAAAATAAAATGTGTCATGATTAGAGCCGTAACATAAGCAAAGTTTGTGATTGACTATGATATCGTGATGAAAGCGAAATGATAAATTTACTTTCTCAAGTCTATATTATTTTTACATCCAACATAATCTTGTGCTTTGTCTACACTATTTTTACACCCAACATAATCTTGTGGTTGTGTTAGCAGGGGCGATGGAGTATCGTATGGCCGTCTGTATTTCTCATACGGATTCCGAGGAGTCCGGTCACCCGGTCATATGGAGCGCTCCTAAAAGAGCGATTGGAAATGCAATTACGATCTTCGCATCACGACTGAGTTACGGTGTAGAGTCTTATATTCGAGATGCGCTTGGTTCGATTATTGTTTGCGCTTTTCATTCCACCTCGACCCAGTATAAGTCCTGAGACTCTACAGAGATGCGAGCGATCCTCGATGGCAATGGAAGAAATTTATTCGCTTTACTTTCTGCTTATTATCTTGAGTATTGTTTTGCCATGTATTCAAGCCTTACTACGACCGTCGGATGATCTGTCTGTTTTCGATTGTTTAGCGCGAGGCTGCGCTTTACGCTCTTATCGTCCTTTGTTTCATCATCTTTTTCTTTTGTCAAGCGACTGGTAATTTTCCGCCGCGTTTGTTGGCTAGATACTGACTGTGCCTCACCGATCGTCTTGTGTGGGGCGTTTCCTCCTCTCTTGATGTAATCTCCGCCGCATATCATGATTTTGGCTAATAAAATTTCATTTTCCTTCAAAAAAAAAACAAAAAAAAAAAAAAAAAATGTTGTGAGATGGTGAAGGTGAAAAACATTATAGGTTTAAATATGCTAAAGCACAACATTATACTATACGGGGAAATTAGGTGTCAGTTCCATCGGAAATTACCCGCCCAACATACTTCTGCAAACCTAAGAATTGGAAATAAAAATAAAAATAAAAATAAAAATAATAAAGTTAAAAAAAAATATTAAAAAAAACACGGCGCCCTCTCCTTCCTCCTTTCCTCCGCCTCCACTCTCCAGTACACCAGTCTCAAATTCAACCGTGAAGTGATCTGCCTACTGCCTCCTCCGCCGGTCGGTGGCTTGGGCGGCGGCTCCTCCATCCTCAGTCCTCACTCTCAGCAGTTTAGCAACTGCTAGCTCCTTACTCCTCAAAGAGGTAATAATTCAATTTTCACCTACAACTTTCATTTTTTTTTTTTTTTTTTTTTGTAAGCAGCTTTGAGTTTATTGATTTGATTTGTTGATATATACTTTAAACTGTTATTCGTTTTTACCGTTCCTTTAAAAAAAAATTGGTTTAACCCAAATTGTGAAATTGGAAGTTCCCGGTGACGCAGTGCTTATGTTTTGATTTTTTTTTTTTTTTTGCTCAAAACAGTTCTAATTATTTGTTGTATTTTCTTTTTGAGGGGTAATGTATTGGATCCGCGGTGGGGTGTGCTACATATTTGAATATATATTGCAGAAATAATTGACTAACAAAGCAACCATGCTCTGCATATCTTTGTAGATCTTTGAATATTCAACACTCTTCGTTCAGAATGATTTGAGCGATGGAAAAATGCTGTTCTTAATTGCAAAAAGGTCATGTTCCGTGCGCCATAACCTCGTCTTCAAGCCACATTTGCGTGTTCTCACGTCCCTCTTGCCACACAATTTCTCTTTTTCCAGTAACATATACCCAGATTTCGGTTCCGGGCATGTTTCTTCGTATTGGATAAACAAAAACAAGGGGTGTTTAGTAACTCTTGGATTTGATAAAATTTTCCCTGGATTTTCACCTTTTTGCGGGACTTGTACAAGCTACAGCAGTCGCCTATTCAGTTATCTCTCACAAGCTGCTGCCGAGAGCTCAACTTTAGACGGGCTTACTCTTGAAGGCATTTTATCGAGCAACTGGTCTGTCCTTGCAGAAGAGGAAAATGATTGGAGAAGCCATGCCTCTGCCATTGCTCAGTCGATACATCTTATCAAGAAACGATAAAGTGGAAGAAGTTGCTGGTTAGGCTGCAGATTTTGTCGGCACAGCTGGATAAGCCGGACCTTTGGGATGACCCTGTTCGTGCAGGGAAGATAAGTAGAGAGCATGGTACTCTGATGGGGAAAATGAGTGAGGTTAAGAAACTTGAACAAGAATTGCTTGAGCATATCGACATGATAAAGCTTTCTCGTGAGGAGGAAGATCCAGAGACCGAGTCAGAAGCTTTGAAAGCTCTGCTTGAGATGAGAATAAATGTAAAAGAAAAGGAGTTGGAAGCTTTATTGTCAGGGGAGCATGATTGTTGCTCGTGTTACATCGAGGTTCAAGCTGGAGCTGGTGGAACTGAGAGCATGGATTGGGCTTCAATCGTGATGCAGATGTATAAAAAGTGGGCTCAAAAGCGGGGATACGGGGTTACTGTTGTGGATGAAATGCCTGGTGAGATTGCAGGAATCAAGAGGGCAACAATCAGAGTTGACGGAGAAAACGATATGGATATGCTAAAGCAGAAGATGGAGCACATAGACTGGTTCGTCTTTCCCCATTCGATAGTGCAAATCGTAGGCATACCTCATTTGCAGCAGTTGCTGTGATTCCCATATTAGGGGATGGGTTTCTCGGTTTCAGATCAAGGAATCTGATCTCAGAATCGAACGATACAGATCTGGGGAGCTGGTGGTCAGCATGCCAATACAACTGATAGTGCTGTAAGGATTACTCACATTCCTACTGGGATCACGGCTTCTTGTCAGAATGAAAGGTCACAACATCAAAACAAAGCATCTGCCATGTCTGTCCTTCAATCAAGGTTGGATAAGCTGGAGTTGGCTCGTCAAGCTGAGATTAACGCACAACACACGCAATCTTTATCTGAGAATAGCTTTGAAATCAAATCCGTTCGTATGTCCTTCATCCATACCGAATGGTGAAGGATCATAGAACCAATCATGAAGTTTCCAATGCAGATGCTGTTCTTGATGGAGATCTTGATGACTTTATCTTGAGCTATTTGTCTGCGTCTTTGGACAAGGGTACGGAAGACGTGTAGAGGAGAGTTGATCCGATTCACTCTGGCAATTTGCAAAGTTATGTTGGCTAGTCTTCTGAAAATAAATTTTTATTGTTTGTGATCGGCGATGTTTATGTTTCATTGTTTGATTGCACAATCAACTGTAGGGCACTTGTGGTTACACCTGATTATTCAAACTGTGTAATTTATTTATTTACTAGGAAAATAGGAAGCCGTGCAAGGCACGGTTGCCCAACATTTAAATATATTCAAAGATTGTATTTGAGAAAATATAACCTGGGATTGAATTTATTCATTTTTTTTAACTCCAAGTAGCATCATCTAGTAAAAACACTTAAACTGAAAATAACTGCACATAAAGAAAAAGATTGATTATGCAGCCGCACAAACATACTAAGCAAGAATATTTTTTTGGATTCATCTACAAGCCAAAAGGAAGGAATTATTAACCTCCTATTGCAAACATACATCTTTTTCGGCAAGCGAATCAGCATTTAATATCTGTTGTATTTTGAAAGAATCACTTGCTTCTGTCATTCTACAGTATACACAAATTCTTGGAATACCATTGAAAGCTAACTGTCATCACAAAGAATATTTTTCAACTTGAAGCTCAAGATTATTGTTCTGATAGCTTCGGTCGTGTAGTCGAGAAAATGCCACAGATAGTGAGTCTAAACCGAAAATGATTATGAAGCCTATTGAATTTCGGGATTTCTTCTTGGGCGTGGTTTTACTTGAAGACGTGGCGAAAATGATTGTAAATGTCCTCAGTTAGTTGCACTTGAAGTAGAGCACATGAAAAGCAAATATTACTTTATAAAGAGTGAAATGGAAAGGCCAATTAAAGAGCTCGTTGAATTTCCGCAATACTTTACTTACAACTTGGAATTAAGGATTAAACCAAGGTACCAAGATTACACCATCTGGAATGGTGGTTCCACGACCCTCCAAACCGCCATCACATGATGAACATGCTCACCGGAAAAGCATCTCTTGAATCATTTAATTAACTTTGCGCCGAGAAGCATTGACGTCATTGATGGATATGTAATCGTGGAGGGTGGAAGGAGGAAGGCATACATGCTTACTGGGTTCATGTTTGGGCATTGAAAGATGGGTTCATAACTCAATCGTGGCTCACCATCGCGGATTTGAACTTTGAAGCCTCTTGGTTGCTCAAGGTATATGCTTTGGCAGAGCCACCCACGGGACCTAGCTAAACCTTCTCTGCCTGGTCTTATGCATGCCATTTGAGGCGGTTCGATCGGGGTGGTCTGTTAATGTTAAGGACGTCACACCAAATCTATCGTGACATTATATTTTAAATTTCATCTTTTAATGATGTAATCTCTTAAAGTTAGAAAACCAACATCACAATATAATTGTGAGTTTTCTGTACCCGTGGATTAGTAGCCATTGGCACTGAGCTCACAAATGAGGTATCAATGCAATTTTATCGCGAAACACGCTCGACGATCTCCTGCAACCGTTCCTTAAAAGTTTAGAAATGAAAAGTACACTAATCACACAAATAACAAACCAATAAAACACACGAAAAAACACAAAACACAATTGCGAAAAACCCACATCACTAAGCCAAGCCACTAAAGGAAGTGCTACCCCCAAACCGAATGCATATGTATACTGGTACATAGGATGCAAAGGCAAAAAAAATAAAAATTAAAAAAAAAATAAAAAATGCAAAGTGCATGGCAAAAACAACTTTAAAGAAGCCTAACAAATTTTGGGTAAGGTAAGCAATGTATAAAAAAAAACATATTAAATACATTTTTAATGGCACATTTAATTGAATGATTAAAATGGAAAGATAATATTGTGAAGCCACCGGACTATAAGGCTTTTGAATAACATATAAGTCAAGATGCCCTAGCTCCAAATACTGAGCAAGGAAACCACACACAAAAAGATTTTTTTGAACAACATTTTACCTAAAATGCTAGCTTCAACCCCAAAGACTAACTAAGGCAATGGCTAAACACGTAATATTTTGGAATCTACCATCAATCGCTTTCGCATACGGGTTGAAAGATAATTATGTACAAGACATTTGCAGAAGAATCAACCAAGCAAAAAGGAGACGATCACTGCAAGAACACCTTCTAAGCCAAGATCATAAGAAGAAAACATCAAACATTTGCCTAACCCGGCCAACATATCCGTTAGTCCTGACAGTATGAGAATCATCATGAAAGACAACAAAACGAAATATATATGTTGCCAGCAGCACAAACAATTTTTCACAAGCAATAGTAGTAAATTGAAACCAACACAATTGCATTAACATGTGGCATGTGCCAGCCAGAATCATGTACTGTACCCCTCTTTCCTCCTTGTTAGATTTCTTTCTGTACATGTTAGCCATTTCTATAGGAGTATTTGATTTTCCACCAGATCAGAACATGCACATGTACATGATTTTTGGCAATCTCTCAAGTAACTGAATCACGTAAACCAACCGGGCATGGGATTCAAGAGGAAGAAAAGATCGAGGATCTAAACACTTGAGCCAACTAACACTTGTCCCATAAAACATGGTTGTATGCATGTCTAATGCAACAAGGACGGTGACACAAGATATCTTGTTATACAGAGTAACCTCACAGAGCATAGTCCCAAACCATATATGAAAGATCTTACTCCGTGACGATTACTCCGTATAACAAAATAGATTGAGCCAACTCTTCTTTTCTTTTCAAGATGGAATTTCTCTAGACAGACTGGCAGGTAAACACCTTAGGCTATAGCATTATTGTCAATGGACAAATTATAATTGCAAGACAAAATGCGCGCTTAATAATGTGAGTGAATATGATGTATTGTAAACCTTCGCACTGATAACACCAATTTTATGTCAGGCAATACCAACCTTAAGGCAGGTGAATAGTGTTTATGTCCTTTTATATAGGGCATTCAAGGAGTAGGGTTATACCTTTTTAAAGGCACACACTTTTGGCCATGTACGGTTGTATTTGCATTGGTTTATTTATTTTTTGAGTGGAGTATTTGTATCGGGTTAAAAAACAAAGAACCTTTCAGAACCTTTCAGAACCTTCTAGTAGATCTTTACCGATTACACTACTAAACTATGAAAGGTATGCAAATGAATACCTTTGTGTGTGTTTATTTTCCTTCGTGTCTTTCTCTAATGTTTGTATTGAGACTTAGATGAGAAATTAGGCGTCCTTTAATTCGATAAAAATGACCTTCGGTATATTACATCTAATCCTTTCACAAATATTTAACTTATATTTCAATCAAAATACACTAAATGATTCTTAATTATTAAAAGAATAAACATACATAAAACAATAATAAAGTTGACACTAATCAATTATTAATTGGGGTTCATGTAGTGCTAGTAGTAACAAAAGAGCTTTTCTTTTTCTCTTTCTTTTAATTTTCCCGATCCTATAGGCATGGTTAAGTGTAAAAAAACGTTGTCTTTGACTGTTTTTTTTTAATTAACCGAATTGAAGTGTGAAAATTCGATTTTATTAAACTATATATGACTTTTTATTACCGTAAGTGATTGTTTTATAGAAAATGGGGACAAGGGGCTTGTAACAGAATAATCGAGCTGGGAGTATGTATGAATATAAAGTTCTGTAGTAGGACTCATGTAATTAGTTTTTGCATAATGAATTAGTTTTGTTTTCCTGCTGCATTAATTTTGCTCATGGTATCAGAGCAATAATTCCGCTACGTTTATCTAGGTTTTCCTCAACTCTTTTTTATTACTTCTTCAAGTCAAAATGACATGATCACTTCTTCAAATCCTATGTATAGATGTGTATCCAAACAAGAATCCAACAATATAATTGTTCTTGTGTTCAGCCTCCACTTTCGGAGATGGAGTTGAGCAATGCGTATGGCTTTGCTTTCGAAGAATAAAATAGGTTTTGTGGATGGATCCTTACCAAAGGCCTGATCCAGAGATGATAGACACATCTAATTAATTTGTTATATTGATTCGTAAATTTGTTATATATTTTTGCATTTGCAGCATATATAAATATACATTATTTTCGAAATTCACATTTCACTTCATATTTTCTGAAAATATGCATTTAGAGTAACTTGTTTTTTATTTCGATAATAATCCAAGAGCACAAATTCTTATAATCTTTTTAACTTTCCAAGCATTTTAATTAATACTACTTCCGTCCCAAAATGTAAGTCTCTTTAACTTTTTTGTTTTGTCCCAAAATATAAGTCCATTTACAAACCAATAAAGCATTGATTACATCTTTCTCCTTCTACCCCTAATTTATTATATACTCATCTACTTTTTACTACTTTGCATTAATACCAATGAAAGGTCATTTTAATATTTTTAATCAAAATTAATGACAAATAACAAATTTAACTAACTTTATTAATATGTGTGAAAAAATCTAAAAAGACTTTTCATTATTTTGCATTAACTAACTTTATTATTATTTTGCATTAATATCAATGAAAGATCATTTTAGTCTTTTTTTAATCAAAATTAATGACAAATAACAAATTCAACTAACTTTCTTAATATGTGTGAAAAATCCTAAAAAGACTTACATTTTGGGACGGAGGTAGTATTTGTCTCTTCATTTTACAGATAGATGCATAATATTAATTATTTCTTTGTAAAGTAATAAATATTAATTTATCGATAAATGAATAAATTATTCATTTATCGATAAACAAAGAAACTTGTTAAAATAATAATTTTGATCGTTCCCAAAGGTATGCGTTTATCAAGAGTTTACTTAATTATTTTGAAACAAATCTTTTTTACGACTGTTATTTCGAAACGGAGGGATTATGTGTCTATGTGAGCAGTGAGCTTGCGGGAGAAATTATTTTAGTCTCTTGCATGCACCAAATGCAACCACCCATAATGCTCTATCATGATGATGATAACTTAGCAAATAATATTGCAAACAATTGTGGTCAAGTGGAAGTTGACTCATCACTTGCAACTAACTTAGCAAATAATATTGCAAAACATGCACCAAATGCAACTCAAATGAAAGCCTATAAGGATCTAATTTCAGATTGGCAGAAAAACTTGCGACAAAACAAGCTGACAAGTAAAAAATATATTACTATCTAAACAATAGCTTATGGTAATGCATAAAACGGTCAATAATGGGAGCACTCCCCACCAGATTTTGACAAGTAAAACAACCATACACCTGCAGACATCGTCGTCTACCTGATCATATCAAAGTTGCTTGTGTTTCTACTTTTAAGAAAACATTCAACATCTTTCAGATTCAGAGCAACTCATCAAAATGGTTAATCATGCATTCTATCCCCTCGAATCATTATTTAAATATTTCAAATAAAGTACTTCACGACAAAAGCACAGAAGAAATCAAAATCCCCTCCAAAGCTTTCTATATCCAGATATCAATCGCAACACAGGTTTACGAGAATCAGAAGTTCAGGAAATGCAGCACCTAATCACTCGCAACACCAAAGAAGCATACAGTGATATGTCAAGGAAAAACAAATCTAAAACAGAATAGTCCGAATACTGATGAGAGATAAATTTATGATCGTTTTTATGATATTTCGCCCCATTTCTAATACCATTTTGAACATTATTATATCAAATCAAGTCATAAATACTAAGTTTTATCTAAATATGTAAGTGGTAGTTATTATATAAATTATCGTATTTTTATAAGTTTTTGTTAGTTTTGTACCGGTTTTAGTGACCGGAGTGTCGTTAGTATCTGCTTTACGCGGTATTTTCTGTTTGTTTCTTTGCAGAATCCTAAGATGAACTGAAATCCCGAGTATCGACACTTTTTGAAGTCAATTTGAGTCGTTGGAAGAAAGTTATAAAGCGTCACTAAGTCAAATGATCAAAGGGTTAATCGTTTCTTAAATAAAAATCCCGAGTATCGATGGGAATGGCCCTTCAAAACGGCATTTTCTGAAGAAGTGGCCTTAATGAAAGTCGTAGATCTTCATATAAACGTTCCGATGCACTTTGAATCACGTCAATTGGACTTCTAGAACTCAAGATATGAAACGTCACTAGATGAAGTGGTCAATCCCGAAAACGACACGTATTGGGAATGGCTCGTCAAAACGACGTTTTCAGAGAAAGTGTTCTTCGTAAAAGTTGAAGATATTTGTACAAGCTTTCCGATGCAATTTGAATCATGAAAATTGGAGGTCTACAACCCAAACGGTGGTCAAGTGGCTACTTGATTCGTATGCTTCTTTGAAAATGCCGAAAAAGACTCGTAATACAAATGGCTCATCAAAATGACGTTTTCTGAAGAAGAGTCTTTGATGAAAGTTGTAGAGTTTTCCGAGAGATTTCTAATGACGTTTAAATCACGATTTTTAGAGATCTACAACTCAAGTTACGAATTTTAGAAGTTTACTATATAATTATATATAATTATATATAACCGTCGATCATGTGCTGCATGTTACTGTGATCATTTGCAATGATGGATTCCGGATCGATCCGGCACCAATCCGGACCGATCCGGGAAGGATCAATTGCTTATAAATAGGAGCCTCAGTGCAGACGGATCATTTGTACCTAAAATATATATATATACCATATACTATATACTATATATATATATCTCTTTCTCCCTTTTTATTTTGTAGTTTGTAAATCGGCCTTATGCCGAAATAAATTCAGTAGTAGTAGTACGGTAGTAATGCTCGGAAATTCCCGGAAGATCGGTGTTCTTTGAAGTCGTTGTAATGCCCGGAAAAAAGACGATTTCTGAGTCAGCGGTTGTAATCGGGTAATTTTCTATAGTATTTATGTTTATGTTTTTCTTTGTTATTTTCATCTTTTTATCTTTTATAATGTTATTAGGCTAGATATAATAACTAGCCAAAGTTATGTAATCGTTTTAATTCGATCTTTTCGTTAAAGAAATGTTGTTAAGTTAAAATGATTAAAATTGAGTTAATTGAATCTTTTTCTATTTTGATCGTATTCGTATTGACGTATTTAATCGATCTGAGGAATTCATAATCTAATTATGAATTGACGCCTTGTAGTTAGGTTATGAACTCGTTAATAGAAAAACCGGAGGGTAAAATTGGCCGAGTGAAAACGTGACAACGGAACCCAGTTTCCTACCCGGGGGCAGATTTGTCTTGGGAAAGATAAATTTTATTGACATTTGTACTCGAGATCGTAATAATGTTAAATCATCAGTTTAATTGAAACTTAAACCGGAAAGTTGAATCGTCCGGCTTTGACAACCGGAGCCTTTTAAATAAAATTGACCGTTTGACGAACGGAATGACTCCTTTTTATCTAAAGGTAGATTTGTACTCGGGACCTGTTCAGAAAAACCGTAACAGTTGTGGACCTTGGACTGATGCAATGGACATATGATAGCTTTAATACGCTTCGTGTGAAAGGCTGTTGGTGAGTGCACCGTTTCACATAATTTACACCTTGAATAAAGGAAGATCTGTCTCATTTATTTCTACTAAAAAGATATCGTAATTCAGTAACGTATTCTTGGCTAGATCCAAAAATATATATATTATCTATTTTTATATTTATATATTTATTTACTGCTTTGCTAACATCTAACTAATCTAACGATCTAACCCGATAAAACTGATAAAACTGCGACTTAGATCGAGTTAATAATAGCTTCTTGGTGTTTAACCCCACTTAAAAGAATTACCATGTTTTCCCTGAGGAATACGACCTGACTCACCAGACTAGCACTACAATTTGACCCGGTACACTGCCGGTTAGGATCTGTATAGCCTAGGTAATGTCCGTCAGCTTTCTGGCGCCGTTTCCAAGGTTAGGTTTAGGTCTGTCAGCATTTTGGCGCCGTTGCCGGGGAAAACGTCGCTAATTTCTTTCTTTGTGTCTAGGGTTACTACTTGTATTAGCTCAAAATTCTCGAGGATAAGTCAACACTCTTCTTATCACATTTCTATTTTTATTTTCCGTTGGTATCTACCTTCTTTTAGTTACCAATTTTCTTCTTCTACCAAATTCGAGTTATTTTCTATTTTCGATAGTAGAAAGTAAACGTGGTCATAACGAAATGAGGATAAGTCAATACATTTCTCAATCTCATTTGTATTTTTATTTTCATTGGTACCTACCTATTTGGTAAGATATCAATTTTTATAAAAATACTCGATAAATACCAGTGGCTTCGGTAATTACCGAGAGAGAGAGAGAAAAAAAAAAAAAAAAAAAAAAAAAAAAACTACTCGGTAAATATCGAGTGGATTCGTAATTACGAGGAGAAAAAAATGTGTTTTTTTTATCGATTTTGTGTTATTTTCTATTCGATATTTTCTATTCCACACGAATTGTCAAATCGAGTTACGAAAATGGCGAAACCGTTGGTGAAACACCTGAACAAGGGATTGCTCATGCTCGAGGTATGCCAAAACCTTAATCGAATTTACCTCAACCTAATAACCGAATCGAATAATAGAAATAATCGAATCGGAATAAGCATAATCGTAATAATCGAAACCATTTAACCCGAGACCTATATGTGATCGGACCGTAGAAGGTACAGATTAATTATCCAATTCGTTTACCCAATAAAGGAGCAAATAATTTGAAATAAAATCTCATCTTTTGGTTTAATTGACACAAGAGCCCAATTTCTAGGAGAAGATGATGAGGATCCACATCATCACCTCTATCTTTTCAAGAATTGTGTATCTGACCAAAAGTCATGGTGCTCATCGGGAATTAACGATGATGTCTATGTTTCCTTTTTCTTTAAAAGGAAGAGCACGAGATTGGTTTTTGTCACTTCCACATCATTCATTGACTAGTTGGGAGGAGATTCAATCCGAGTTCTTAAAGCAATATTTTACTCCTGGTAGAAAATTGGAATTAATAGTCGAAATTGCCAACTTTAAACAAGGATCTCAAGAAATGCTTGGGAATGCTTGGGAAAGATTTAAAAAATTATTAAGAGCTTGTCCCGATCATGGTTATTTCCTTAGATATGCAAATCCAACTTTTCTGTCGTAAATTAAGGAAAGACTCACGTGCAGATGTAGATCATGCATGTGGTGGTTAAGTTAATGATGAGTGAAGCCCAAATAGTTTACGATGCTATATAAAAGATTTCCAAAATAATCGTATGTGGGAAACCGGTTCTAGCACAAGAAAAGTAACCTTTGCAGAGAATGTACATCGAATGCGTAAGTTCTTGCACACTTGGAGAATTTGAGTAGGAAATTTGACGGCTTATTAGCCAAGAAAAATGTAAACTCGTAAAATATCATACCAATTGACTACTCAAATCATGATAATGTGTCATTAGGGATGGAAGAACCAAAAGGATATTCAAGGAAAAGGTGAGTTTTTCTGAAAGATAGAATTTGAACAATGCATATTCAAACTCGTTTAATGCTATAAGAAGAGATCACCCTACTTTTCATTGGTCCGAAACCCCCTAGTAAGCAAGGACAACCACCGTATCCAATCCAATATAAGAATCCAAATCTAGTTTATCAAGGAGATACCTCGAATCGAAATCTACAATCATTACCTAGATCGTATCCACAATATACCACTCAAAGCATACCAAGTCACCCAAAGTTCAACTCAACCTTGAAGGAGTTGATAAATGGGAGAAATTAATCGAAAATCTGATGGGTATGATGTCAACTCAAGCTCAAAATATGGAAACCATGATGACTTCTATAGGTACAGTCACTAAGGATATGAGTACGTTGAAAACATCTATAAGTGGACATGATACCAGAATAAGAATTGTAGAAGCTTCATTACGGAATTTGGAATATCATTTGAGTAGAGAAGAGGAACGTAAAAGCAAGAAACCTCCGGAGAGAGCTTGCCAAGTAATACCGAAAGAAACCCGGAGAGGTAAATGTTTGTTATTACTAGAAGTAGAAGAATCTGTGGAAGTAATGGATTAGAAAACATGAGAATTAATGAAGTAGAGGATGATTTAGATGGTAAATTTGAAAAGGATATGGAAAATAAACCGAATTCACTAAAGAGGAAGAGGACATTATTGAAGATTTCTAAGATGTAATGTATATATTGAACTGAAAATGAGGAATGGGTCAAGATTCCTAGAATATTGAAAAATCCAAGAATGAGTAGGACCTTGACCAATGATCATGTTGAGAATGAATCAAGTTTGGAAGGGCCAACTCAAACCAAACCTTATCCGGCTCAATCCAAATTCATCTCGGTTCAACCAGATAGGACAACACCATATCCAAAGGCATATTTTGAAGAAAAGGTAATTGAATGATGACACACAATGTCCTCAAAAGGCACAATCATTCAAGGAAGCTTTACCATCTTCGTTTAACGATGAAAGTATGCATGTTTTCTCGACACTTTTCGGTGCTTAAATATTAATATCCCTTTCATCGATGTTTGTAAGGGAGAGTTTAGTTTGGGAGTTAATCATGAGAGCGTTGTCTTCAACATTTACATTTCATTGAAATATCCATGCATTACACTAGAATCTAGTTCTTGTGTAGACACTTTGTGTCCCCTTGTTGTGGATTGTACTAACACGCAGTAATTGAAGAAGATGACTTTAGCAATAATATGAAGGCTCATAAACCGAAAGCTCGAAAATCAAAGGAAAAGTTCAAGAATCGTGTGGATTGGTGGAAATTGTCTAACCTCTGTTGGAAACCAGTATTGAAGAAGGATGCGGTGCGTGAGGATGACCCACCACCAGTACATTAGAAAACTAAAGCACGATAAAGTCTGGCTATAGACTATAAATGTAGTCAATGACGGGTACTATCCTTCCTTTTTACTCCTTAAGCATTTATTTTTAGTGGATTATGTGCTTAATTGTTACGTGCTTTTGTGAGTAATTGTTAGAAGTATCCCGCTTTGTTTAGTATATTATATTAGTTAATCATTATCATTTTGGTCGAGCAAACGACGTTAACCAAAAGCGCTACCGGAGGCGACCCGCAAAAAATGTTAAATATAATAATTACTCATACTTTGGATGATACTTTGGTAATACTTCGGATTGATTTTCATTTTGTTTCACCAAGTCTTAGGATGAATGTTTGAATGACATTAAACGGAACGATTAGGTGGTTATCCTAAAATCACGATGGATAACAAAGATAAAATTCAAATGCATCATTTCTTAGACTTAGGTTGTTAGAACAATTTGAAATAACCTTGAGGATCCGGGGTATAAAAGACTCGTGAGTTAATACTTGTCACATATTTCATATCATGATCTAGTCTGCTTTAAATTTCAAAAATAATGTGTGACATGTATTAGTTCAACTCTTGTGGAATATTGTGTGTTTTAAATCAATAAAAGTTTATGTGGTGTGTTTATCTACCCTTTTGCATTACAATCACACACTCCACACACTTTTATTTCATTTGCACACACAACGGTCATAACTTTGACCCACCCACCCACCCTGCTTTTATCATCCGAGTATTTGTTTTGACTTGTTTTAGTGCACCATTGCTTTCCCAACAACTTATTTACACTCACTTAACATTGAGGACAATGTAAATTCGTAAGTGGGAGTGGAGTCGTTGGTCTAAAGCAATGGCATTAATGTTTATTTTGTATCAATAAATCCCTTAGTTTTCGATCTTTTTCGAGCATTATTTAGTTGATTAAAATAAAGCTGTATAAGGTATATATTTCATGGATTTGAAGATATAATGATCAATTTGGATGTGTATAACCAATGTGAACCGTAAGTGCATTGTAATTCCAAATATAGTTGTGTAACATGAATTCCTTCACGTAAGCCTTTGATATTGAAGCGAAAATTTTAAATCAGTATCCATTCAAAGATCCTAGTGGTTATTCTAGAGAAATAGCAAAGAACTTAGTACCTAATTTTTGAACGTGTACTGTGAATATCTGAAGGTTTGAATGTGAGAGAAAGGATATAAGTTAAGTTTATGAAAAGAAAAAAAATAAATAAATAAATAAAGATGAACTATCTATATGTCGGTTGTAGCTACCAATGATTTGAGTGCAAGTGGGGCGTTATCACGAAACGTCCTATATCACTATGAGGTTTAAAAGCTCCCGACTGCCTGATATAGTAGTCCAGCTAGGGTGTTATCACGAAACGTCCTATTGCTGGGAATGAGGGCATATGCTACACATGTGAAAAAAAAAAAAAGTTAGATAGGTATTAATGTATTCGATCTCACCTCATGACGCTTGCAAGATAGTCGATTTTGGCAATGAGTTCGGATATGTTAGTATTCTATGAAAAAAATAATAAGAACAGAGCATGGTTGAAAACTTAGTTATCTTCTGACTATCCCCAGTATAAACTGAATGATATGCTTTAGGGATTATCCTAATAAGTACACGGGAGAACTTTGTGTGGAACTGTTACTACTATACCTAGGAAAGTCATTAGGACTGTCTGAATGGATATTTGTTAGTTTGCTTGAATTATTCAAGAGAGGATAGTGGAAATTGAAAAGGCTTGTCACACACACACTGTTATAAATTTATATTGAGGTTAACGCTTCACAGTTGTAATTCTATCACGGTTGCAACATCCGGTTGTCTCTTATATCTTCTATCTTCATGAATTTATCTCTTATTCATTTTGTTTTATCGCTTGTTTTGATCGAGGACGACCAAAAGCTAAGTAGGGGGTTGTGATGAGAGATAAATTTATGATCGTTTTTATGATATTTCGCCCCATTTCTGATACCATTTTGAACATTATTATATCAAATCAAGTCATAAATACTAAGTTTTATCTAAATATGTAAGTGGTAGTTATTATATAAATTATCGTATTTTTATAAGTTTTTGTTAGTTTTGTACCGGTTTAGTGACCGGAGTGTCGTGTCTGTTTTACGCGGGTATTTTCTGTTTGTTTCTTTGCAGAATCCTAAGATGAACTGAAATCCCGAGTATCGACACTTTTTGAAGTCAATTTGAGTCGTTGGAAGAAAGTTATAAAGCGTCACTAAGTCAAATGATCAAAGGGTTAATCGTTTCTTAAATAAAAATCCCGAGTATCGATGGGAATGGCCCTTCAAAACGGCATTTTCTGAAGAAGTGGCCTTAATGAAAGTCGTAGATCTTCATATAAACGTTCCGATGCACTTTGAATCACGTCAATTGGACTTCTAGAACTCAAGATATGAAACGTCACTAGATGAAGTGGTCAATACCGAAAGCGACACGTATTGGGAATGGCTCGTCAAAGCGACGTTTTGGAGAAAGTGTTCTTCGTAAAAAGTTGAAGATATTTGTACAAGCTTTCCGATGCAATTTGAATCATGAAAATTGGAGGTCTACAACCCAAACGGTGGTCAAGTGGCTACTTGATTCGCATCTTCTCGGAAAATGCCGAAAAGACTCGTAATACAAATGGCTCATCAAAATGACGTTTTCTGAAGAAGAGTCTTTGATGAAAGTTGTAGAGTTTTCTCGAGATTTCTAATGACGTTTAAATCACGATTTTTGAGATCTACAACTCAAGTTACTTAATTTTAGAAGTTTACTATATAATTATATATAATTATATATAACCGCGATCATGTGCTGCATGTTATCGTGATCATTTGCAATGATGGATTCGGATCGATCCGCACTAATCCGGACCGATCCGGGAAGGATCAATTGCTTATAAATAGGAGCCTCGATGCAGACGGATCATTTGTACCTAAAATATATATATATACCATATACTATATACTATATATATATATCTCTTTCCCTTTTATTTTGTAGTTTGTAAATCGGCCTTATGCCAAATAAATTCATAGTAGTAGTACGGTAGTAATGCTCGGAAATTCCCGGAAGATCGGTGTTCTTTGAAGTCGTTGTAATGCCCGGAAAAAAGGCGATTTACGAGTCGGCCGGTTGTAATCGGGTAATTTTCTATAGTATTTATGTTTATGTTTTTCTTTGTTATTTTCATCTTTTATCTTTTATAATGTTATTAGGCTAGATATAATAACTAGCCAAAGTTATGTAATCGTTTTAATTCGATCTTTTAGTTAAAGAAATGTTGTTAAGTTAAAATGATTAAAATTGAGTTAATTGAATCTTTTTCTATTTTGATCGTATTCGTATTGGCGTATTTAATCGATCTGAGGAATTCATAATCTAATTATGAATTGACGCCTTGTAGTTAGGTTATGAACTCGTTAATAGAAAAACCGAGGGTAAAATTGGCGAGTGAAAACGTGACAACGGAACCCGCTTTCTACCCGAAGCGATTTGTCTTGGGAAAGATAAATTTTATTGACATTTGTACTCGAGATCGTAATAATGTTAAATCATCAGTTTAATTGAAACTTAAACCGAAAGTTGAATCGTCCGGCTTTGACAACCGGAGCCTTTTAAATAAAATTGACCGCTTGACGAACGGAATGACTCCTTTTATCTAAAGGTAGATTTGTACTCGGGACTGCTCGGAAAAAACCGTAATGATTGTGGACCTTGGGTGATGCAATGGACATATGACGCTTTAATACGCTTTCGTGTGAGAAGAACTCTGTTGAGTGAGAGAGTGCACCGTTTCACATAATTTACACCTTGAATAAAGGAAGATCTGTCTCATTTATTTCTACTAAAAAGATATCGTAATTCAGTAACGTATTCTTGGCTAGATCCAAAAATATATATATTATCTATTTTTATATTTATATATTTATTTACTGCTTTGCTAACATCTAACTAATCTAACGATCTAACCCGATAAAACTGATAAAACTGCGACTTAGATCGAGTTAATAATAGCTTCTTGGTGTTTAACCCCACTTAAAAGAATTACCATGTTTTCCCGGAGAATACGACCGACTCACCGACTAGCACTACAATTTGACCCGGTACACCGCCGGTTAGGATCTGTATAGCCTAGGTAATGTCCGTCGACTTTACTGCGCCGTTTCCAAGGTTAGGTTTAGGTCTGTCAAATACACATGCATATATATTTCCTAGAACGCCAACAAACAAATCTCCGAATACACATGCATGTTATTCGTAATCGTCTCTACTCTCTATCAATTTCGGACACACGCAGATGTGTTTCCTTAAATTTCATGAAGAAATCAATACATAACACATGGCGATCGTAAAACTTAACTTACGATGAGCGATTTCGTTGATCGCCGATTAGATTGCCGTTGATCGCTCCTTCTTATCTCCGCCTCTTCGTTCTCGAAGATTGAGTTAGAAGCAAGCAGTATTGTGTTTATTCAAAGTAGGTTAGGGTTTATTCACCTCAGATCGCCTCTTTGCCTCAGATCGCCTCTTACAAGAATAATATTGAAAAAGCATCGGGCAAAATAGGGTTTATTCAAAGTAGGTTTAGAATATGTGTTTGGGCTGGTGTAAAGGATGGCCCAAATATGTATTGGACTGGTGCAGACTAATTGCATTGGCTCAAACACTTAATTAAGTTCAACATATATTGTGTATATTGCAATAAAATTAATTATAAGTATTTGCAATATGTTTCGTGCTTCAACATGACTCGACTGAGCAGTATTCATATACAAGACATTTTAAAGTGTCTCCATAGGGTTACAGAAAACTACACTACATAGAAGACATTTTTAAATGTCTCCACATGGATAACAAAATTAAGACATAGTAAAATGTCTCCACATGGTCTCACACATTTTCACCTTAATTGCTATAGATACATTTTTTGTACTAGTGACTCTATATCATGTTTTTAGAGACATTTTTTCAAAAATGTATTTATAGGTGTGTCGCTATAGGTGTTTTTTCTTGTAGTGGCAGGAGCCTTCATTGATTGATTCATCAAATTCTATGTTACTTTTTGCGGGCTATTAACTCATTCTATTCGTATATTACTCTATTTTGCAGCACGGTAGAATCGATCTGTGAAAGTCGGATTAGCATCGATTTTCCGTAATTGCATTATGAGAACCGATTTTAAAAAAGTCGATTTTTGCTTCAAAACATACAAGAAATCTGTTCTTGACTTCAAAATCAAATTTCAAAAAAATGTTTGGTGTAATAAAACGCGGTGCAAACAAAGACCCTTCTTTTTTTTGCTTCTGCAATTCTGTTCTTGATAATTGTCGCAAAAGAAAAACTTTCACAGGAAATTTGTACTGCATTAATAAAAAGTGAAAAACTCCGCTACAAAATCTGTAGCTTTTATTGATTTGATTTGATTTGATTCCTTCCCTTTGGAATAATAATAATAATAATAAAAGGTAAAAAAAAAACCTGCAAGTTACAGCCAAAACATTCATAATAAAAGCTGTTGATATGATTTGATAGAGCTGTTGCCTGCAAAAGAAATACTTTCACCGGAAAGTGTGTACTACATTTAATAAAGGCTGCTACAAAATCTGTACCTTTTTTATTTGATTCTTCGGCAAAGCTGAAGCATACTGCAGGTAAATAAAAAGAATTTTAATGGTGGTTTGCCGACCAAATTCAACGGATAAATACTTGTTAAAATAATGTTCTAAAAAAATTTACTTGTTTTTTTATGAGGAAAAAAAATAGAAAGCTTAAGCTCATACCCTAGTAAAAAAAATTATAAAAAAAAAAAAAAAAAACTCATACCCTAGTGGTTATCACTAGGGTCTACCATGCCCTCCAGTGAGAGGTCCAGAGTTCGAATCCCCCGCCTCTCATTTCGTTTCCGGCAAAAAAAAAGGGAAAAAAATAAAAAAGTTACTTGTTAAAATAATGAAAATAGAATGTATAAAAGTTGTCATCTGTTGTACTACCTCCGTCCCAAAATGTAAGTCTTTTTAGGCTTTTTCACACATATTAAGAAAGTTAGCTAAATTTATTATTTGTCATTAAAAATGATTAAAAAAACTAATATGGCCTTTCATTGGTATTAATACAAAGTAATAAAAAGTGGTTGAGTATATAATAAATTAGGGGTAGAAGGAGAAAGATGTAATCAATGCTTTATTGGTTTTGTAAATGAACTTACATTTTAGGACAAAACTAAAAAGCTAAAGAGACTTATATTTTGGGACGGAGGTAATAAAAAGTGGTTGAGTATATAATAAATTAGGGGTAGAAGGAGAAAGATGTAATCAATGCTTTATTGGTTTTGTAAATGAACTTACATTTTAGGACAAAACTAAAAAGCTAAAGAGACTTACATTTTGGGACGGAGGTAGTAATTTTCATGTTGGCGATTTATAACAGTATATACCACCAATTAAAGAACAGAGAATGAATGGTTCACGGTTATATAGTAGTTACAGAAGATAATGAATTATCGAGGGTCAATGGCTTTAGTTTCTTTATTTACGGGCGAAAATAGGGAGCATTATGTTGGGCCGGTCAGTTTAACTCCCGGCCTATTCAGAGTGAAAATAATGGAGATCCAGTGTGTTTAAGATGAGAAGATCTCAAGCCCACCACATCAGATATAATCAATGTGACGTGGTACTCATAAACTACAGAAATGTTGAATATTATAGATGTGATATAGATTTAACGTAATGGAAATAATTAACGATAGTATGTTTTTATATTATGTAGTGAATTAACTTTCAGAATATGTGTTATGTAGTTGTTAAATTCATGTTTTCATTATATAACTTGTGCATTTCATATTGCAAAAGAGAAACCGCAGACCTCATTAAATGATATAGTGTTAGAGATTAGACTTGTTATTAGATATTATGTTATGTGGTGTTTTATGATTATGCCAAGTGTACTGTGATGGATAAGATAAGATCAAGTTAGTTAGTCTAATGGTGATATATTGATGTAACAAGGAACAATTATCTCATTCAATGAAATACCTAATTATCCTCAAATTCTAAGTTGGTATCAGAGCATTCTTCTACGGTGAAAAATGTCCACGGAAATACCGATCCTCCGGTTAGCTCACCAAAGACCACCACCAAACAAGCTCAAATTCTCCACCTCCTTTTTCGACCGAATCCCTCTCATTGTGCCCATTCCATCATCCATTGATGGCAATAGAGCCATCCCTTCCTTTGTTAAATCTTGATGCAAGCACAGTTCCTCTTTTTGTTTCTCTACCATTTCACCTTTCGATTCCGACTCAAACCTCCACTGTCGGTGCAATCCAGTCACCAACACCAGCAACACCTCCTTTTGGCGGAACCCTAAATCAAGTCTGCACCGTCAAGTTGGATCGACGAAACTATCTTCTCTGGAAATACTCAATTCTCCCGGTTGTTCGAGGGTACAAATTGGATGGTCATCTCTTTGGTACAGCTCCACCTCCACCTCAACTGATTCCGCAAGGTGCCGGTGTGGAGATTAATCCGGCATTCGAGCAGTGGCACACCACCGATCAACTCTTACTTGGTTGGCTCTTGGGTTCGATGACCGAACAAGCTTTACAGGAGGTTGTTGGATGTGCATCTGCATCAGATGTCTGGAGAACCCTCGAAACGTTGTTCAACAGCCAGGCTCAGGCTTGAATTCTTGAATACAAAGATGCCCTAACTAAAACTGTGAAAGGTACGAAGAGCATGGCCGATTATCTGGCCCTCATGAAGAGTTATGCTGATAACCTAGCAGCAGCTGGTCTTCCAATTCCAAACTCAGAATTGGTCCTTGCTACTCTGGGTGGCCTACCCCGTGAGTATGAATCAGTTGTGGTGAACATCACCTCTCGAGTTGTTTCCATGTCCTGGCCGGAAGTCCAGGCCCAACTCCTTACCCATGAACGTCTAATCTCAAGGTATAACTCTCCAGCTGTCAATTTGGTGAATCCCAGTGCCAATGCTGCTTTTACTCAACCTACTTATGGTAGAGGCCAATCCAGACCTCAGGAATCACACAATAGTGGAAATAGAGGAAGAGGATCCAGTAGGGGTGGAAGAGGTCGTGGTAGGTCTGGTGGAAGAAACACAAAAAGTGCTAATCAGGGACCTAGGCCAACCTATCAAATATGCTTGAAGGTTGGACATATCGCAGCTGAATGTTGGCATAGGTTTGAGACTGACTTTGTTGCTCCTAGTCCTCCACCTTCCCAGGACAAGCAAGTGTCTGCCTATCTTGCAGCTCTAGAAACTGCACCAGACCTATCCTGGTATCTTGACAGTGGTGCAAGCAACCATGTGACATCTGACCTAAACAATCTAAGCCTCAAGCCTCTACTATGATGATACAGATGGTCTTGTTGTTGGTAATGGTGAGAAGCTCCATATCACTCACACTGGTTTTGCTAATATCCTAATACCACACACAAACACAACTCTGTTTTTAAGCAATGTTTTGTGAGTACCTGCAATAGCTAAGAATTTGTTGAGTATTTCTCAGTTATTAGCTGATAATAATGTTTATGTTGAGTTCTCTAACTCTGGCTGTTGTGTTAAGGACAAGGACACCAAGGCTACGCTGCTGGAATGACAGCTTAGTGATGGTCTGTATCAGGTTCAGAGATTACCAGTTCTCTCATGTTCACCTCCAACTCAAGCTCAGCCCAAGACTGTTTTTGTTGCTAGTAGTACCAAGTCTCTAGAACTTTGGCATAGAAGACTAGGACACCCCTCTGTTAGAGTCCTGAAATTTGGTCTCAAAAGTTGTAATCAATCTCTTGTTTTTAATGAAAATCTTCCTTTCTGTCATGCTTGTCAATTAGGCAAACTTCATGCATTACCTTATGCCTCATCTGCATCTGTTTCTTCTATGCCATTGGAGCTCATCCATACAGATTTGTGGGGGCCATCTCCAGTCAAATCTGTAAATGGATACTCCTATTACATATCCTTTGTAGACACCTATAGTAGGTTCACTTGGATCTATCCACTCAAGTTCAAATCTGAGGCCTTAGATGCCTTCCTTAAGTTCAAAAGCCTTGTTGAAAATCAACTTAATCTCAAGATCAAACAACTCCAATCTAAATGGGGAGGAGAATTCAGATCATTTGAAACTCACCTCAGTCAGTTTGGGATCCACTTTAGACACCTTTGTCCACATACTCATTCCCAAAATGGCACCATTGAAAGAAAGCACAGACACATCGCAGAAACTGGCCTAACTCTCCTAGCACAAGCCAACCTTCCTATGAAATATTGGTGGCACAGTTTTGAGCATGCTGTCCATCTCATTAACATCTTACCCACACCTGTCCTACATGATAAATCACCCTTTGAAATACTCTACAAAAAGCACCCTAACTACAATAGCTGTAGAATCTTTGGATGTGCCTGTTATCCCCTTCTCAGGCCCTATCACACCCACAAGTTCCAATACCACACTCAGCAATGTACCTACCTAGGAGTTAGTTCACACCACAAAGGATACTTGTGTATGGATCCCTCTGGTAGGATATATATTTCTAGAGATGTTTCTTTCAAAGAAAACACTTTTCCCTCTAAGAATGTCAATCAAGCCACTTTTGACCTTGAGTCTCAGATCACAACCAAAGTTACCCCTAGCCCTAGTTTTTCTCTAAACAAATACCATGTCCTGGCATCTCTTGATCCCGATCTGAGATGAACTGTGTAACTCCGCAGCAGAGTCTATTGTGCCCAATGAGTCAGACAACATTGCTTCATCACCCAACACACCTGTCCCTACTCCAGGAAACAGGTCTAAAACATCCTCACCTGAAAGCACTCCCAGCTCAGACTCTGCTTCTGGCAGTAATACACCTCCTCCCTCACCTATTGTGCAAAGACAGGGCCCTGTACATCATATGCAGACCAGGGTAAAAAATGGAATCTACAAGCCAAAGAAATTCTCTGGTCTAACACAAAGACGGTCCTATCCAAGTCAGTGTGAACCAACTAAAGTTGCTAATGCACTTGCTGATCCACAAAGGGTCCAAGGCAATGCAGAGGAATACAAAGCATTATGTGATAATCATACCTGGGACCTAGTTCCACCAGATTCCTCACAACACATAGTGGGAAATAAATGGGTGTACAAATTGAAGCTTAAGCCAGATGGTAGTATCTTGAAGCATAAAGCAAGGTTGGTAGCTAAGGGATTTCATCAGCAGGCTGGGGTAGACTACAATGACACATTCAGTCCTGTTGCCAAATCCTCAACAATTAGAGTGGTTCTGTCACTAGCAGTCCAGAAGCAGTGGCCAATTCAACAAGTGGATATCAACAATGCGTTCTTAAATGGAACACTGCATGAATCAGTGTTTATGGAACAGCCAGAAGGCTTTGTTGATCAGAATAGACCTTCACATGTCCAGTAAATCCCGAACAAGGCATTATATGGCCTCAAGCAAGCTCCCCGGGCCTGGTTTGATGAGATGAAGACACAGCTGCAGAAATGGGGTTTCAAGCAGTAAATCTCTGACTCCTCATTGTTTATCTTCAAGCATGGCAACACTATCTTGTATGTGTTAGTGTATGTTGATAACTTCCTAATCACAGGGAACTCTGACACAACTATTCAAAAGTTTGTACAAGTACTGAATTCTAGGTTTCCTCTTAAGGACCTGGGCCATTGTCACATTTTTTGGGTATGGAGGTCCACATAACCAGTGATACACTCACACTTTCCCAAAAGCAATATGCCTTGCAGCTGCTGGATAGAATGAATCTGCGAAATCTTAAACCATGCCCTACTCCCATGCTTTCTAGCAAAATACTAAGACCTGATGAAGGTGAACCGTTACAGAATCCAACACCATACAGAAGTGCCATTGGGGCACTCAAATACCTAACCTTTACTAGGCCTGACTTGTCCTTCTTTGTAAACACACTGTCACAGTTCATGCATTCACCTACTTCAGAACACTGGAAGGCTTTAAAAAGGGTACTCATATATATTAAAGGGACTGTGCACCTTGGGTTGGTGTTTAAGACTTCTGGTAATCTACAGATCCAAGGTTTTTCTGATGCGGATTGGGGGTGCAATCCTTTTGACAGGAAGTCAGTGTCTGGCTACTGTGTTTACTTGGGACATTCTCTAGTGTCTTGGTCCTCTAGCAGCAAAGCAGGTGGTTTCACGTTCAAGCCACGTAATCCGAATACAGGGCTCTTGCACATCTAGCTGCTGAAGTTCTTTGGTTGCAATCTCTGTTAAGGGAAATGCATGTATGCCTACCCACTAGACCACAGCTTTACAGTGACAACATTGGAGTGAGTCAACGCACGAGAATCCAGTCTTTCATGCTCGAACAAAACATATAGAGATCGATGTTCACTTCATTCGACATCATGTGCTTGCAGGGCATCTTCAAGTCTCCCATGTTTCCTCCAAAGATCGGTTGCGGTCGTCTCGACAAAAGCCGATTCTGGAGGGGCGCAATTCAGCACTTCAAGGTTCAAACTCAATGTGGATAATTCCCCATTTAGTTTGAGGGGGGATGTTAGAGATTAGACTTGTTATTAGATATTATGTTATGTGGTGTTTTATGATTATGCCAAGTGTACTGTGATGAATAAGATAAGATCAAGTTAGTTAGTCTAATGGTGATATATTGATGTAACAAGGAACAATTATCTCATTCAATGAAATACCTAATTATCCTCAAATTCTAAGTTATAGTTTCCATTGATTTTGGTTTTCTTATTATTTAGCTTCATTTTTCAACGGAAGTTTTTCTATGGTGAGTCTTATTTGAGGAGTTAAACATGTGGGCCAATTTGGACCACACAATTTCAATTCAAATTTAAACTGTGTGGTCCAGAATCATTCACGTATGTCTAAGGTGAAAATAGAATGACTAGGGAAGAATTACTAATTTTTCAACAAAAGAGTTGTTTTCTCGAAAATAGAAAACGTGTCCTGCCTTACACTTCTGCTAAAGTAAAAGGAATACTTTGACTGGGATAAAGATTTGGGGAATTTCGTAGTTGGAGACTCCAACATGGAGAGTAGCCTATATGACACACTCTAGACCACACAGTTTTATTGCAGAATGAAACAGTGTGGTCCAGATCATGCCACATGAGTCACTCTCTATACAGGAGTCTCCATGATAGAACTTTCCAAAGATTTGTGTGGTGAAGAAATTTGAAGATGAATCACATAGTTTAAATACAGAATGAAAGTGTGTGGTTGTGGTGCCTCCACAACGGTGTCTCCGTATATGTGGAGACACCACACAAGTATCTCCCTTTGACCGGAAGTTTGTACCTTATTAAAAATAAAAATAAAATACTACAAATATAAAAGGAATACTTTGACTGGAAGTTTGTACCTTATTAAAAATAAATATCTCTTTGATTTTATTCTTTTGACAAAAGCTTCACTATATCTTCGGCATGTAAACCGAAAGAAACTTTTAAGTTATTATGTTATCAAATTGAAAGGATACTTATTAAAATAAAATAAATTTTGCGTAGCATATATAACCCGAGGTTAGGATTTCCATAAAGGTTCCCTTTTCAATTTCCTTAATTCTTACGTAAGGAGAAGATGTAAAAATCAACTCCAGAGTAGCACTCATTCTAGTTCCCTATCCTTTATTAAAATTAAGAGCATGTACAATAGCAATTGCTTTTTACAATGGCATTTTACATTGAAAGAAGCAAAACATCCCACATGGCATCTACATGTCTCACATTTCAATTCCATTCCTAATCCATCTTGCAATAACCTTTCTTTCTTTCTTGTTTAATTTTTTAATAATTCTTTTCTTCTCTTATATTCTAGCAAACATCAATTTTGAAAAACAAAACTCATCAAATAAAAAGAACGAAGCTTTTTTTTTTCGAGCAGAAAAAATATATATTATTAAAGGCAAAAAAAAGAAAAGAAACAAGGACTTCAATGTGAAAACGATTTCCCTAAAAAAGAAAAATATTGAAACAAGAACAATTGAACCAATTCATCAAAACTTTTATATAAGATGAAGAGGAAAAAATCACAACAGCAAGTAGAAAAGAAAACAACAAAACCAATATTAAACAATGAAAAAGAGGAGACTGGTGGAGCCTGGCGGAGCACTTCCACTTCGCCGGTAACAGAAGCATACCATACGCAATTAATCATATCTAATGTTCTTTCAACATGAGGAACATAAAGGAAATCACAAGAATTAATTGATCCATAATTATTTTTTATTTTGGTTTTGTAGGCATTATTAATTAGGAGAGAGTATTACATTGTGGAAGAAAACGTGGGAAGAACCACAACCCCATCCCCAACCAAAACAATCACATCGTAAAACTTGAAGCTCTTTTGAGTCACCGTGGGAATAGTGGAAAAAGTGTCTTTCACATTGTGTTATTTGAAACTATTGTACATGCTTTAAGTGTCTCCCTTAAAATAGGGAAAATGCTAATGTGAATAGTGTTCCTTTTTTCCTTCCAAAACTATTGCAGCTCCAAAAAAAATAATAAGCAAAGGGAGGAAAATGTGTTGGTAGTTGAATTAGTTAGCTGAGATGCGAGAGAAAAATAATTTTAAGAAATTATAAAAGGAGTATTATTGGAGTTGATTATTTTATAAAGTGTTAAAAAGATGAATCTGAAACAAAAAAAAAAAACAAAATAAATATGGAGTGTTATATGGTAAAACATTGTGGTTTTTACCTTAAACTAGATGTCGTCTACGTGCGATGCACGTTTTTGCCCTCGTTTAGGTTTGTTTTGTTTGTTAGAAACGTGTGTGATAGTGAAGTGTGTTTATTCTTGCTCGGCACGTAAATGTTTGTAGTAGCAATAATGCATTGGTTATTTTTGCGACAGTGTATATACATTGCTAAGGAGTTACGTAGTTACAAAGTTGCAAACAAAATAGTTAAACAGTTTTAGCAAAATAGTTACATATTTTTTTTTGGGGTTGTCACCTGCAATGTTTAGGAGCCTATGAAAATGTGGATTGTTAGGAGGAAGTCATGTTTTCCACAGTGCACAGCAAAAATACTGAGCAAAATAGTTAGTACTTGTTGATTAGGGAATGAATTGTTTTATTAAATAAACATATTATAAATACAGTCGCAATCTTGGTAGTACAAAGCCTTCAACAATGACATCAAGACCAACCGGTGTACGAACGTCTATTCCTTTCAACTTTGCATAGTCATGAGATACTTACGAAACATGTTACTTTCAATTGAGGATAAATACCATCATCCTAACAAAGCAGAAAGATCAAAACTTTGAAGCATCATCTTATCTAATCAAGCTCAACCAATAATCAAACAAACCACCTGGTGACCCAAACAAGAAATTGTCCCTACTTGTAGAAATTTCTCGAACTAATCTAGCTCGTAAAGGCAAATTTAACAACCACAAATCCAAAACAAGTTCATAAACGAAGTAGGGCACTACAAAATACACAAAAATCAAACCACGTGTCGTGGTTTGATTGGACGCAAGTGGATCTCCTTATTGAGGACACTCCGCGGTAGAATTTCCCGACGTTTATAAGGTAGGGATCAACACTACAAAGCCATTCAGGATTCACCAGTTTAAACAACACTACACTATAACCACTACATTCATGAAAATCAAAGGGTATTTTAGACCTTAAGAACTAACATTTACCTACTTTCTTAATCAGTGTGAAAATCTAAAAAGTCACACATACCGAGAGAGCAAAATTAGGAGTCAAGTGGTAGTAAGATATCTCATTCAAAAATAACAAAAATCTAAAAAGTTCCAATGATTAAGCTAAAAGCAAAAAAGATTACTACCTCTGTAGTAGATAAAAGATCTTTCGCATTCTATCGGGAAAAGACGAACCTTTTTCAGAATGCAATTGCTAAACAAATTCAAAAAAGTGAAGCGACCCACTATCGCTTATGATATCGAATCTCATATCGATGGAGAAAATGGATATTAAAGGCATGCAACCATCCGGAATATAGTCGGTTTTCGATGAGTTTCAAATGTCGGTGAAGAGCTCGTGTAGTGGGGTGCAACGAGTTTTAGAGCTTATAGTAGTAATTTGAATTCGACCGAGCAACATAGAGATCAAACTCGCTTTGCCAAAAGTCATCAAAGGCTCTGATTGTAAAAGAAATGACCTACTTACTTTACGAGAATCATAGATTGCAAGAGCTTTAGACATGTATCACAGATGAAACGGAAAAATACCTTTCCACAAGTAATTAAGCGGCCTTCAAGAATAGACCGGTGAAGATACTTAATACACCGTTCGCATCCTCATTTGTCTCCATTGTTACAAAGCCGAACCCACGAGACTCTTTTGTATGAGGATCTCGTGACACAAGTAGGCATTCCGAACTGAAAGCAGGAAAAAAGGACACCTGATCACAAAATTTCAAGCAAATTATCTTCAAAAGAAATGGAAAGAACATATATCCATTTGTGTATTATATACCTTTTAAGGGTCAATAAATTTAATTTTGGATGAGCAAATAAAAATTCATACTTACAATGCCCGCATAACATTAAAACCCCATATTAAGATGAGATTAAAACAAATATGCTCTGCTTCATGGTTAAAAAGAGCAGCAGAAATTTACTAAATCTAGCAAGCATGAAATCTATCCAAAAGGCCACAACTTTATCGGGGATACCGCCATGTAATTGTCAAAATATTGACTCAAAAAAGGAAGACCCTACATCAAAATTCGCATTATTTATCTCCCAAAAAAGCCTTTTAAGGGCGTTCCAAAACGCCCTATATACAGGTCTATTAGGGCGTTTCTGAGCTAGGGGCGTTTCCCTTGAACGCCCTTTCTGTCGGCGTTGCAATAGGCTTTCAAGACGTTTTAGGATGTCATTATAGTATGCCAGGAAAGCGCCTCATCAGGGCTGTGTTAGGGCGTTTTCAAACGCCCTGAATAGGTGAGAATTCAGTCCTTATTAGGGCGTTACTCAAAGTCCTAATAAGAGATGTATTGATGCAATTTCAAACGCCCTTATCGAGTCCGAATAAGGCGGTTTAAAGTGTCATATCATGTTGAAAATTTAACGGTCAACAGAGCCTATTAGGGCGTTTCATCGAGTCATTATAATATCTATTTTACAGTCCAAAACGCCCCAACAAAGTCCTGATGGGACGTTTTGAAACGCCCTAATAGGTACGAAATGTAACATTCCAATTCCAATACACACCCATTGATATTTTGAATCAAACAATCAAATATCCAAACACATGCTTAAGCTAACAATAATCAAACCAAGAAGATTAACTAGACATACGTATATATCATAATTCCATCAAAAGATCTTACTTTACATCAAGTAGTCAAAAGATTAGTTAAACCAAGTAGCAAAATGCATATAGTTGAAGATCATCAAGAGATCTTACATTACATCAAGTAGTCAAAAGATTAGTTAAACCAAGTAGCAAAAAACATTCATCAAAATAAACATTAGAACTTCTTACGGCATATCAACCTACAAAACGAGTAATCTCATTCATCCTCAACAAGCATTCATCATTGCTTCTAGTAGATTGTTATCCCACCATTGTCAACAATATCATTCATCCTCAACAATGACCTACAAAATGAGTAACAATAATTATGAAAAGGAAAAAGCTAAATGCATAACACCAATTCATAAAACAAAGAATCGCTTACATACCAAATGACAAGGCCACGCAACCGAGCACCCTATAACATCATGAAGCTCATAAAACATGTCATATGGACGGATCAAGTCTTCGGAATCTTCAACCACGACTTGAACCAACACTTCACACCAATTCTTTCCCAAGGCAGTGCCGCCAACATCAGATGGGTTTAAACTTCGTAAATATCCTTTAGCAACAGTTTTTGATGCATCACTCATGCTTTTGATAGCTACGAAAGCACCAGCATGCAGTGTTTAAAAAAATTTACAAATTTGGTATAATGATGAGTCAATATTAGTATAATGATTGTAGCATAAAATCACTCGAATTCTATTCGGAGCACACATACATATATTCCAAATATATAATAGCTACCCAAACAGAAATTGATTTAGTCTGTCCAAGATTGTATCTGTTATTGTGTATACCATAATACTTTCATGTATAAAAATACATCAGCAGACATCAAATAAGAATGCTATGTGCCTTAATCATCTATTCACAATATATATCAGGTTGATGAAAGAATTCTGTGTGCATTAGTCATCTATTAAAATATATATCCAAATTAAACAAAAAAATCAAGTATGAATAAGGCAAATAAGAGACTTGATAGTTGGGGGAGAGACTAATTTCAAATTAAAAATAATAAGGAAAAAAACATCTATCAAGATCAACGATTTGTAGTTAAATTAAAAATATGCATAGATGATTAGATTTCTTACCCGTAAAGGTCTGTGTGGATATTGTTGATGGAGGACTGTTGACTTGTTGATCACCTCTATTTTGTTGTGTGATCATTTTTGTTAACTTTTTGTTCTTTAAGTTGTGCAGCCATCTTCTCAACCATATCTTGTTTCTCCATTGCGAGCCGATACATAGCGCTATGATCTGGAAAATCACCCCATACATCTGACAGGGACACACCGGCTCCAAGCATCCTTACTCGACCGTTCCTTTCTTTACCTCTTACTTGGCCAAAGATGTCATTTGGGCTCACATCATCTACTTGTCCCGGTTGAAGTTGTAAACTCCTTTCATCCATAGCAGCCTAAATTCATGGTTGCATAAATGTATGAGTGAATTACAATTGAATCATGATCAATTGATTAAATCCATTACTGTTTTTTTGGTCCACTCAAAAAAAATCCACTTAAAAAACGACAATTCAGACCCAATGAGACACTGTATTTTAACTCTCCTTAATGAAGTTACACCAATATCAATGGCAGTTGAGAAACAGTAAATTATAGCAGTTAGTTACAGTCAAAGTAAACAATGTTATGTTGAATCCAATCGGTGTATTCAGGGAAAGAAATCATTAACTTATAGATAAGTTGAAGCAGAGGAGTAGGTAACTAATTGAGCATGTTTACAAGGTATATTCAAATAACATAGTAAAAACAAGGATTCTTTTCGGTTGATTTTAATTCATCATCCTTTTGTTATCGTATTTATTCCTGGTAAAATGTTCAATTAACTAAAGATAGGGTAACTAGAAATTGAACATGTACCTAGGAATAGCTTACAAATCATCATAATAATAACAATAATATATGTTTCCTCTATATGGCAAAAGACAAAGTTAACTAGCCTCCAGTTAGATAAAATATATGATATGCCATCAACATCAATTACAAGAATTTACAGGCCACACACATAGATGGAAGGAACATATTATATAGATTATTTTCTTATACTTTCATTTGAGAAGAAAAAGGGCACTTAAAAAAAAATTATAGTAAATAATCAACTTACAATAGTACTTGCTACTGCATCGCATTTTAGATTGCCCAAGCTATCGGTGTAACATTCCTTGAACATAGTCGCACGAGAAGGTTTAGCCTTGTTTTTTTCTCCTGAAATAAGACATTTGTAAAGCAGATAATGCAAATAACACAGAATAATAATAACAAGTTTTACACAAGTCTCAAGCTACACAAAGAAGAGAAGAGAAGGAAATTAACTTTATTCAAGAAGTCTCATAATCAACATATACACAAACAAAACTCAATTTTTAAGCAATGAACACAATGGATAGAACATCTGGCTATAGATGGCTCAGCTCATAAGGCTTGAAAACAAAAGAAGCAACAAGCTTTTAACAAATCATAAGCAAAAAGACAATTAGGGATATGTAAAAGACAGAAAGACAGAAAGGGTTCAAAAAAAGTTTGTTTATCACACCCATATATATGCTCGCTGAGCAAAAGACGTCTTCCCAGTCCGATGATTCATTTTCTTCATACTTCGAACAACCTTATTTCTTTCGCTCAAAGCCTAAGCATACAAAAAAAAGAATGTGAACAACAGCCATAATTTACTTGTATGATAAAAAAAAGTACCTCGATCACAAATGTTACCTTGAAAACACTCTACTGTTGGACAAAATATGTCTAGTTTTCAGGTTATTAAAAATTATTTCTCAATTTTCAAGTCATTGCTGCTTGTATTTCTATCACATTACAAAAGAGACTGAAATTCCATACCCACTAAACAAGAATCTACTGCCATCTAAGTGAAATATTAAAAAGGCTTGAAACAATGTTCACTCAGAAATATACCTTCTCCATTTGCATGGTCTTCTTCACTTGAGTCATCAATATCATCTTCTTCTACAATAATAAAACCAAAACACATCATCAAAAACAAAAAACATCATATAAGAAAGCAAACAAACAAATTATATGATGTTAGATATTGAATGACTTTGTAATCAAATAAGAAAGAACCTCTGATAGTGTCGTCCAATGGATCATCTAAATTCTCGTCCCTCAATTGAAAATCATGCTGCGGTCTAGTGCGTGTCGAAGGTGCCATTGCTGATAACTAATGTTACAAACAATTACAATATCCGGGGGAAAATCAATAGAACTTATCAACATGCAAAGACAAAATAAATGAAAAATCATAGAGTATTACAAGAATACAATAAGTCTACAGTTTGCTCCCCCAGTATTACAAGTATTACATGTCACTAAGTTTTCATGCTTTGTATATATATGGTTGTCTGTTAGTTTGTACGTGTTTCTGGCCGTAATGAATGTTTAGCCTTTACTTACAGAACCTATGAACACCAAGAGTGACACTACACTTCTTTTATGAAGCTACCAAATTTGGGTTCCTTCAATCCAAATTTTGTGTCACTGTCCATCGTCTATCAATTCTTTTACAAAGGTAACAAATAATAGAAAATGATGATGCAGTAACCATGTGTTATGTAATATCAAATTAACTTTTTTTAAGCAGTATATCAAATTAACTACCCATACGTCCTTTTCTTTTTATTATAATGAAGAAAGCACTTTGAACTGAATTACAGCAAACAAACAAATGTTCTTCATTATGTTTGTTAGAATCTATCTGTAAATGCGTGTCTGCATTATCTGATCAAAAAAGGAAAAACAAATCCAAATCCACTTCACCATCTGTTTTGTTTTTTCCTCCCACCCGAACATCTTCTTACAAAAGTAACAAACCATGAATGAATTTCCCGGACCATACTACCCACTGCACAATAAACTGAACCCTACAATTGAATATATAGGTTTGTTTCAGAGTATACACTGAGTCAATTTGATACCGAGTCGATTTGATAAACACAATATACACAAAGTATGAACACTGTTCAAAGAAATTACCGAAACTACAAAGCAATTACCGAAACCACAGAAACAGAGATAAAAAAAGACAATGATTTAGGGCAAAACAGAGGCATATTAGAAATTGAAAAGAAAAACAAAAAATTCACTGACCTGAAGTTCAAACAGCTTAAAAATTGAAAAGAAAAAAATGTATTTTCGCTGACCTGAAGTTCGAACAGCTGCTTGATAGATTATTGATTGTGTGGTAGATAGAGGTGGAAGAACACACCGGAAAGATGGAGGCAGAGGAGATTGAAAAGGTAATGAGGCAGAGTAGATCGAAAAGGGAATGTGGCGGAGGAGAAAAGGGGAGCGTAATTGAGGTGGGGAAGAAGGAGGCAGGTTAATGGCAGCTTATTTTAGGGTTGAAAAATTTTCGTTCCCCCCTTCAAAACAAAAAAAACCGTTCCCGCTTTTTTTTTGGGGGGCCACGTTTGTGGAACGCCTTTTAAATGGTTTTTTTGTTTAAAAATTATAATAATAAAAAGCTTATTTACTGTAGCAAAATGCACCAACTTGGCAAACGCCCCTTGAGACGTCTAAAAGGGCATTTCCGAAAAATTGTCCTAAATTTAGTGTCATGATAGCCATATTTTGCAGTAGTGTAAGTTGGAATACATACACGCGCACACATAGTTGAGATGCTCAATTCCTAGGCTCAAATGTACAAAGACCATGCAAACCAAATTTATCATTTCTGTATCCTGTATCTATGCTCGTGCCCTTCGGATAGCAGAGAAGAAACCAATGCTGATCTATCTGGCAAAATTCCCAATGAAATCATACTATATCTACGTTGTTTTCCTCACAATTTACTCTACGGCAAATATTCGACTCCTGATGCAACAAACATCAATGTCAAATAATCATCACAGTAACAAAATGAATGAGAACACAGCCTAAAGCAGCTGACTAACTGAGTACTTGAAACTCAAATATTCAAGTAGCTCGAATCAAGCTCAAACTCAAAAAATAGAATACCGAATCGAGTTAAACACTTTTGCAAGTCGACTATGGGTAGGATAGCCCGGCCCACTTACGGCCCTATACCCGATGACCAATAAGACATCACAATTTAACCATGGGATACTTCTGAAACATGTTACTTTCAGCTGCAGAGGATAAATACCATCATCCTAACACCAGAAAGATCAAAACTTTGAAGCATCATCTTATCTAATCAAGCTCAACCAATAATCAAACAAACCACCTGGTGACCCAAACAGTAAAATTGTCCCTACTTGTAGAATTTTTTCGAACTAATCTAGCTCATAAAGGCAAATTTAACAACCACAAATCCAAAAGCTATACCTGGAACGGCTCCTCCGAGATCTAGACAATGATCTCGAACTGCGACCTCTACTTGGCGGTGAAGACGTAGAGCTTGGAGGTGTATTGGACCTATTGCACAACAGAAAATATTAATTTAATTCGAAAGAAAAACGTTAAAGACGCATTCACAATGAAGAAAAACAACATTGTCCTTAATCAACATGCAAGAAATTGATCACCGAGGGAGTACCTTCCACCTCTTGGATTTGACATCTGCATAAAGAGAAAAGGAAGTGAAAATTTTGAAAAATCTGCAAAATAACAATTGGAAATAGTGAAATTGAAGAATCAGAATCTAAGAATCGAGAGAGAAAAGGGATAATGATGACATTTGATATGAAGGGAATTCAACGCGGCCAAAAAAAAGATGAAGAAGAAGCAAGAAAAATTAACAGAATATTGAAGTATAATGAAACTCGATTCAAAGCCACCTTTCAATCGAGTTCTTCAAAGAGAGAGCGAGCAATTAGAGCCCAAGGACGTCGGCGGTGGAGAACGAAATCGGGAGTCGGCCAGTGGAAGTTTGGATAGGGGCGAGGCAAATGGCGAAGAAAGCTTTGATTTTGTTTATTTCTTCTGTGAATGAAATGGTCATCTGAAGGAAGAGACCGATAAACCACGAAGAAGAGGCGGTGGATGCATCGGAAAAGGACACATAATGGCTGTTGAAGCGGTGGTGCGGTGCTGCATCTGTGTTCAAGGTAACACGTGTGCTGAGAAAAGGACGCGTGTTTATGATTAAAACGACGTCGTTTTTCTTTTCTCAGGGCAAAAAAAAATAAAAAATAGGAATAGCGACGATAAAAACGTCATTAAAGCGAGACGACCAAAAGGCCGCAAAAAGCTGTACTACCAAATAGCAACTTTAATAGGTACTACTAAGGTAGAAGAAACTTTGCCCTAGCCTCCATAAGTTCACTCGCAGGTTTCTTTTGCAGTAATGTTTGAAAAAAAAGTATACAACTAAGATAAAATATTGTTAATATTTTTGTCTTACATTTAATGATTTGAACCAATGAAAATATTAGAATTCCCTTATTTGCATCGAGGCAACGAGACTCGGTCCAAATTCAAGAGTCGTTCTATTGTAGGGATTCCCTAGTAGGGAACTGCCTACGCGTGGCGATTGGACCACATAGTTTCGAGGTGGTGATACACACGATTCACTCCGTGTGTGGAAATTGTGTTGTCAGAGATCTTTCTTACGTAGAAGCGATTCAGCAAGTAAGAGTCTACAGGATAGAATTTTCCCAAATTCAAGGACTAGTTCTTTCTTCAAGTTGATATCAAAACAAAAATGCAACTAATGTAATATTAAAAGCATTTGGAATCAAATTATTGTATCAATCTATTACCAAATGCCAACAAGCAAAAAAAAAATTCCGTGATCAATTAACATAATCACAATTACATTGACCGTAAAGTTTAATGACAGTCTAACATATTTAACTTATTTTACATATTTAAATTGATGCATCATTGTTTATTGTTTAATACATTAGTTTGACATTTTTTTCATATTTCGTGTTGGATTGGATTCTTAATTTGCGCCTGAACCTTCTCGAAGATGAGTTCTCAAGGCTAGCTACTGAATATAATTTCCTTGTCGAAGCAAACATTAAACTATAGAGATCATTTACTTGGCTCAAGATATTTCGTTAACGCGATTATGAAAGCGCCTAATTAAAAGGTAGAAAAAATCAAATTTTTCTCAATCACGATTACTCTGTATAACAAAATAGATTGAGCCAAACTCGGATTAGACACACCAGTGGATTTCGAATACCGGAGGCTTTATGAAAAAATAAATAAATAAATAGATTGAGCCATCTTTTGGCAAAGCAATCCTAAATTAGAAAGGGTTTCTAAATTTCTTTAACTTTTTACCATGCTTTTAAAGGCATGCAAGTTTGTAATTTGACGATTTGGCATTGTACATTTGTATTGTATCGGGTTAAACAACTAAACAAACCTTCTAGATTTTTTTTTTAAATTTTCTTTCTGACAAACAAAAACCGTCAACAGTATTTTATATAGAGGAATTCTGGAGTTTTGAATCATCACAATTTTGAAAAAGAAGAATATTAAAATCAATTTATGTATGTAGTTCGCTTTAATAATGTAACCATGAGAGTTACGGTTCAAAATGTACATAAAAGGAAAAGGTCACACCTCAAAATGTAAAGCAAAAGTATGTTTGGTATTACCTATGTTCCATATATCCGATTTATATGTCCCCTATTCGTTTCTAATGCATATTTAGAAATTAATTCAACAAATGATTTACTTTTGCATTGACGTATCGTTTGGCGCGCATATATTTTCACGGATATGGATTATCCGAAAACCAAACCGAATTGCAGCAATTCGGTTCGGTTAATAAATACCTCCGGTTAGGTTTAGGTTAATGTAATAGAGAAACCGTTAAATTTGGTTTGGTTACGGTTAATGCTGAAAATTAACCGTATTTGAATCGAAAACCGAACCAATATAACCGAACCGTTAACCGAACCAATATAGCCGAGCCGTGACACCATTACCCGAACCGAAAATTATAATATTTTAAATTTTAATAAGTATTCCTCAACTGATTATATTAAAATTAAAAATAAAGCTAACCCTATTACATAACTTTTGCCTAAGTTGACATTTTTATTGTTTTTTTCTAAGACTAAAATTGGCATTTTTAATAGCTTATTTTCGGTTTTCGGTTAACATGAGAACATGACCGATTATTTCGATTTTGATTTACCGACCGAATTGAACCGATTCTTTCGGTTCGGTTTGATTTAGTTACATTAAAAAAATTGTTCTGTTTTGGTTTCTATTTTTAGTAACCGAAAATTTCGGTTTGAATTCGATTCAATTAACCGTGATTAAATCGAATCCGAGCAAGTAAACCTTAGTAAGAAAATATATATAAGACTTAATTTATGTCAAAATCATCGGTGTGCAAAACATAAGAATTAAAAACGCGACTTGGGTCACATTAAAAGTCAAACACTCAGATTGAACCCGTTCCAATCCAAACAAAACATCGAAGTCTAGTTATGTTTACAACCATATCGAATCTAATGGAAACTTAAAGATAAGGAGCTTAAACATCAAATGATACAAGTCTAAAAAAACTCTCAATCTTAAAAGTTTACACACCCAACAAGATAGTTATAATGAAAACGTGATAATAATATATGATTACACTCTCCATGCATTCCCCAAGGCGGCTCACACATGCATCCATTATTCATATCGTCATATCCATAATCACGCACTAGTCGCACCTGTCAATCTTCAAGGGAGGGGACATACATAAAATGAGGGTAAGTACTCAAGTACCCTGTAAGGGGTGAAGAATATGATTAAACAATAAATATATACATTTACACTTGCCTAGTAAAAACCTCGATGAATTATTGTTACGCTATGATTCTAGGATACTTGGTTGGGTAATGGAATACACCGATACATATTCAGTACCTCATATGATATGGATTTTTCTATGTGGAATGTTCCATTACCATAAGGTGAAACTAAAATGAGTCTCACCATGAATCATAATGTTTGAACTTTTAGATACTTCAAGTATGCTGCGTAATTATAGAACCACTTAATTATATTCATTTACATATAAGGCTTCCGAGAGACATCTAATCCTTCATCATTCTACATTAATTACGTCTTCCAGTACTCCCGCGTTTCTTTCCACATAGCGTCTCTCACTATCAAAAAATTACTCTATTGCTACACTAGCTTTTACCACACACATAAAAAAAAATTATGACTAATATATACTTGGTTAGACTTTTTGCTACACTTATGTGGCTAAAAATAACTATACACCCACAATTTTTTTTATTATGTGACAAATAATAATGTAGCAAAAGAATATTTTTCTTCTAGTGTTTCTGCACCGCGACTGAGACACTACACATTTCACAATTTGTTTTGTGAGGTTTTGTTCACATTTAGCTGTCGTTTGAAAAACAATATACATTTATTATTATTTTCCATATTTACGCACATATGATTAAATTATGAAGTTAAACAAAGGTTTCAAATTTCAAATTTCAAATTTCAATATCCAGAATATGAAAACAAGAAAAACACATTTTTCAATGTCATTAGCATATGAAAAAGGCAAATGTGTATGTGAAATTCAGAAAAAACTTATAAATGTGTTAATACGGATGTGTATTATGGTACGTGTAATGCAGTGGTAAAATCCACCTGATATAAATAAAAGCTCCGCATGTAAAACAAATCCATATAAAACCATCTCCTAGATTTCTGTAAAATTATCCAAACACATGTTTGATGGAAATAATTAATTTTATACAAACTTGTCAAAGCATAGATGATAATATGTGTGAATATTAAAATTGATGATGATAAATACCACATTTGAAAAAAAGTCGCATATTTTTTTTGAAGTCGTGTTCGATTTCTTATCCATTCCAGAAACACCAACTACCCGAAACAAAAAAAACAATCCAACTCGATTAAGTCCAAATGGCAAGATCAATCATCCAGCACTATTAGACAATAATAATAATATTAATAATAAATCAGAGCTGTGGAGACCCAACTGAATCGTCTTCTTCTCTAAAGAATGCTCAAGTTAATTATAGAGATGATTTCAATGGCAGAAGACATCTTATTATACCGGGTAAACGCGTTAGATCGGCCACAAACAACCTGAAAAGGAATGATTTCACGCCTTTCTTAACACGATTTCCCCGGTATAACAAAATGGATTGAGCCAACTTTGCTTCCCCGGTATAACAAAATGGTGGATTGAGCCAACTTTGCTTGCAATTAGAGAGGCGTTGCAGGAAAATAAGCTTAAAGAAAGAGAAATAGTCGATACTAGTAGAATAGAATAGAAGGTTGTCTGTCCCTTTTATAGCTGAGAAGAGGAGGTAATTAAGGCTTCTAGATTTAGGGTTTTGTAAGTTTCTAATTTATCGCTTTTACCCTTCTGTAGTTGGAGAATCGAGTTTCCAAAACGAAAACATTATTCGAGTAAAAGTTATACTCCCTTCGTCGGTCCGTCCTAATTTATTTGGGACATATTCTTTTTATGAATGTCTCAAAATAAGTCTCATTATTAATGTGTAGACTTTAAATTGCTTCTTAAATGTCTAAAATGTCCACATATCAACATTTCTTGAAAAATGCAATGACAATATAAAAGGGTATAATTGTAAATTAATCATGTTTTTAATGATTAGACAATTAGATAAATGATGTTTCATTAAATTTTATGAGTTCAAAAATATCCCAAACAAATTGAGACGGAAGGGAGTACATTACTTTCTCCGTCTTTTTTTATCTGTCATATTTCAGAATTTACTCTGTTTCTATTATCTGTCATTTACATTTCTTATAAATCATTTATTATTTTTTCATCTTTTTTCTTAATAAAATATTTACATCTCCAATAAAAAAGCTATTCTCAAAACTAAAACTCATTCCTATTTTTAATATACTATATTTTAGGCATATTATTTTCTCTCCGCGTCAAATAAGTATATTTTTATCTATCATTTTCCTAGAATATTGTAGAGTTTTCTTTTTCTTTTTTTTTTTTTCAAAATGCATTAGTTTAGGAATTTGGTTCAAAGTTGTTTCTTTGTAACCAATAAAATTTCCTTCAAAAATGTTTATTATAAAAAAGACGACTTACACCATTTATTATGTCCAAGTCTAACATCATAATCAATCATTAATATCTGATGTATTAGTCGTTATGTTTGGATGATTATGTCAGATCATTAATCATTAAAAAAATATAGAGAATATGCCATGTGGATAAAATATGTATTCATTACCTTTTCTTTTAAGGAAATGCATTACATGATCTACGTGACTAAACGTTTTATTGAACACAAAATTACTGTCCGGTCCTAAAATGTAAATTCATTTAGATTTTTACACACTGATTAAAAAAAATTTGTTATATTGGTTATGTCTCACGTTGATTTTAATGAGAAAAAAATTTAAAATAACATTTCACCATTATTAATGCAAACTATTGAAAAGTGGATGAATATATAATACATGAGGGTAAAAGAAGAAAATTGTAATAAATATTTAATTGGTTTTCCAAGAAGGACTTATAGGGGAAAAGATCCCCGACGGTGCAAGATGCACAGCTGCCCCGGCAGTGCATCGAAACGGTGCCGTATTGACTGTTTTTTTTATTTTTAGATCGCATCGAGACGGCGTCGTTTCGGATCGAGACGGCGTCGTTTCGGATCGAAACGACACCGTTTCGATACACTGTCGGGGGAGCGGTGCACCTTGCACCGGCGGGGATCGAGGTCCGACTTATAAGTATGAGACAAAAACAAAAAGGTAAATGGATTTACATTTTAAGACGCATATGGTATTAACTAACAGTCTCATTTACTAACCCAAAACTCTATCAGTTCACCTTGAACAAAGATGTAGCCACATTCTGGGATAATTAGGTGCCAAGCCACCCAACTTAATTTTCTTTGATTAATAAAGGGGTTCTATCGGCACTTTGCATTTACTACTTGGCACTTCTCCTTATTTCCGGCATCACAAAAAGTTATTTCGGTACCGGATGATTTTTTATAAAGGGAACGTCAGTCACACTGGTGTTCATTGTGGCACATCAACGTCAGTGTTGTGGCACACCAACGTCAGTGCCGGCACCACAAAAAATTACTTCGTCACCCAATGATTTTTTATAAAGGGAACGTCGATCACACTTGGTGTTCTTGTACAGACACCAACGTCGATGTTAAAACTTAGAAACATCGGTCCACGACTTTCATTGGTGTTCCTTGTAGCGCACGCAACGTCGATGTGTCTCGACATCGGCATTTGCGTTGGTGTCAAGCAACACCACATATGTGGCGACGTTTTTAAATCTGAAAAATAATCAAAAATGCGTCTTAAGTAATTTAGGGGTGCCAATATAACCCACCTTAATAAATAGTTTATCCACTCAAAAAAAAAAAAAAATTGTTTATTTGAAATTTCATCTTAACAAAATCTATCGATCGGTTAATATTATACAGCTCAACTCATTCGACTGTTTGTATTCATACTCGTTAAATTTTATGTCTTTAATTAATAATTAGAATCAAATGAAACTTTTCATATAGGCTCATGAAACTTTTCCTCAAACCATGTTTCAACTTCACCAATGTTTAGTAAAATGTTCCAAAACCCAAAAATAAAAATAAAAAAAAATAATAATAATAATAATAATAACGAAGAAGAAAAACTATTGTACTTTAGAGCATTCGGAAGTAAACTATTGTATCAACTTTTTAACAAAACAATTATTTATTTAATTTTTCTTGTGAATCAATGAAATGCATTCATGTTTGCAAGTCACGCAACCGAGTATAAAGAATGAGCAACAATAGTTTTATGGTGGTCCAGGTACGTCATGTCATACATATTCCACCAATAAAATCTTTTAGAACAGAGGTAAACATGTAAATGAAATTTAAAAAATAGGGGGCCATCATCTTTTCAAATATTCTATTGGTCTTGGATCACAAAATCATACTTGGTCCTGAAGATAAAATTTGCGAATTAGCAAATTTAAGACGATAATACACAAAACTCTATTTTCATCTTGAGCAGAATGATATCGGTCACATCAACCGTTGTCTTAAAAAATAGTGTCACAACGTGTATTTACACCATCGATCATTATTGATATAATAATGATTAATAATGACTCTACATTAGGAATTAACGGTGTAGATCTGCGTTTGTGACTCGCTCGTTATCACAACGGTTGATTGATATAATAATGATTAATGACTCTACATTAGGAATCAACGGTGTAGATTACGCGTTATAAAGACTCGTTGTGTCACAACGATTGTGCTTCGTATCATTAATCTTTCATATTTCGTGTTGGATTCTTATATATAGGTTCGTTAATATTTGCATGACATGACCCAAGATATCTCGTTATACAGAGTAACGCGATAGAGGTGAGTATAAAACCATGTAAAAGATAGAATATTTATCGTTTTCTCAATCACGATTACTCCGTATAACAAAATATATCGAGCCAACTATTCTTCCGACAAAAAAATCCTAAATTAGAAGGTCTGAATAAGAAGGGTTTATAAATTTCTACCAGCTTTTAAAGTGCATGCCCAGAGTAGAGTACGTAAATGAACGTCGATATTCGATTCGATTCATTGTATTCGCTCTCGAAAAGCTCGATTCGAGTTCGATTCGAACCTTCGAACGTCGAGCGAGCGTTAGGTATTTGATATTCGTCTATCGAGCGAACCGTATCGAACACGTTCGCTTCGAACTATTGTATATTTAAAAAAAAAACTATATATATAAGGTTCGAACATGTTCGAACCGTTCAACATGTCGAACATGTTGAACTTTCAAACCGAGCCGAACCTTGCTAAACTAAGGTTCGATCGATTCGAGCCGAGCCGAACCTTAGGTTCGAACCTTTCGAGCCGAACTCGAACCCTGCACACGTTTCGGTAGGGTTAGATTTCGTTCTGACTACTCAAATACAGAGTAGTGCTTCCATGCTTTTAAAGGCATGCATGCAAGTTTGTAATTCGACGATTTGGCATCGTACATTTGTATTGTATCGGATTAATCAAACAAACAAACCTTCTGGACAAACAAAAACCTTCTAGATTTTTTATTTTTATTTTTTGTTGATCCAAATTTCCAATTTATATGTCCATTTATCATTCATATTTAGAAATTGAATGAATTTCTCCTACCATTAAATGTTTACTCTTTCAGAAAAGAAAAAATGTTCACTTTTATCATACCAAAGAATGTTGTTATTTTTGCAATAAATAGGGGGCTAAATGCAATTATTTCTACTACATCATTTCAACATTGTTGTAATTAATATAATGGAAGTATTGCTAGCTCTTTTAATTTCTTCACAGCATAATGAAAAACCAATTTCATTATATCCAAAATAGATAGACAGTGACAAAATGAATACTCCCTCCGTTTTTATTTATATGTCGCAGATAGAAGAATCACACAAATTAAAAAAGTAATTACTATGTCTAAATTATAGTATTGGAAAAATGTATTTTTTATTGGAGATGTAAATCTTTTTTGTTGGTAAATGAGTTTTAGTATTGGAAATGTTTTTTTTTTTATTTGAGATGTAAATACTTTATTGGCGGTAAAGAAGGAAAAATGATGATAAATGATGTATTGGAAATGTAAAATATGAGATAAATAAAAAAAAGTAAATTATGAAATATGACGGATAAAAAAGCGGAGGAGTATAAAACCAACTAATTCTTGAAGAAGGCATACTAAAGATTTCTAAAGGTTTTCCCCCCAAAAGATCCCATGATGCCCCAACCCAAAATGAGCCACGAAGGATGTAAATCGTAAAGAATACAAATTAAGGAATTGAAAGAGTTGTATGTAATTTTATTTTTTGGAAATGATTAAATGTATTTTTTTTTCCCACACTTGATCATCTCAATTCTCAAAGACGGTGTTATCAATAAGAATATGGGCGTTAACAAATCGAGTCAAATTAAATAACAATCTAAATTAATCGACCAATTTAAGATATTATCGAGTTTTTACTTGAGTATGAGTATTTTTCAACTCGAGTTAGAACTTAGATTCAAGATATTTCAAAACTCTACCTGAGCTTGAGTTTTCCATGAAACTTTCAAGTCTAATACAAATTATAACATGATAATAACAAATAATGTCATTTTCAAACTGTTTTCATTTCTTTTTATTACAGAAGCAAAAAAAAAGTACCAAACAATATTTTTACTACAAATTATTTGATAGACAACAAGATATAAAATCAATAAATACTTCAAAATTTTGTATAATAATTACATTAACTATAAATATAAAAACATGTATACGTATCTATAATTACATGTAGTATACATGTATAAATATACATAAATGCTATATTATTCGGACTTGTTCGCAAGTAGTCGCAAAATGCATTATTCTAGTATCGTTCGTTTAAGGGTCGAGATCGATTTCGAGTTCTAACAGATTTAAATCTAATCAAGTCAAGTTCTAACTCAACCCATCTCAAACTACTTACGAGTAATTTATTCGCTCAACAACTGCTTGTTTTTTTTTTTTTTTTTACTTTGCTCTTTTACTTGAGCACATTATTTGGGCAATATCCTTCAGATGAGGATTATTTTATAGTAAAACAATGCCCTTGAGATCGAAGATTTTGAAACTTTTTTTTTTATAACAAATGATGTATGACGATGCTAAATAATGCACCACCAGTGAATCGAGTAGCGTGTAATCTGAGGATGAAATTGTAAGAGATTGAATGGTCGTGACTTGTGGGAAAGGTAATGCTTTGGGTGTTTTATGGTGAGTCCAAGAATGTATCTTGGATTGCCTACGTATCTCATGTGTGAAAGTCCAGGAATCAAGCCTTACGTAGTTCCTGGAGCTATGTATTTATAGGCACATATCCTTCTTCAGCCCTAAAACTAAGGGCGGCGGGGTCTATTGACATAAATACCCTTAAATGGGCCTTGCCTCCTGCCCAAGTTACCTGTGGGGATGCGGGCCCGCGGAGGCCAGGCTAATGTGTATGATATCGACTCGAAGAAGATCGACGTGGTCGCTCGAGTCCGCACCCTTGTGGATCTTACTTGAGCCGTGGTCTTATTTGGTACGTCTCGTATCGACCCGATGCGGATAGCCGCCCGCACTCTTTCAAATGCCGATGGACCAATCGGATAATTCCACGTGGAGGTGTGAATCCCGTATCATCATAAGCCCCCAGATCGGAGTGAAGCTTACCTCGAACGCCGAGATCGGATCTCAAAATTTAAATAACTCTTTCGACACGTGGTCTTCTTTAGGCGGGAATATAGTTTGTCTCTGGCGATTTGATTTGGTGCGTCGTAGGATGACGTCGTCTTGTCGGCATTAATGGGTGTGAGAAACGCAGCGTCCCTTATTGGGCCACGTGAAATCCCAAAATCCCACCACTTTCAAATCACTCGCAAGATTCACACGCATATAAGGAGCCCAAAACCGTGAAGCATCCCACTCATTATTATTTGTCCCGGTTTAGTCAAAAACCATAAGTAAGCCCTATTTCGTTCAAACTCTTTTACATCTTTTATTTCCTGCATCTCTTGTTGATTCCATGTCTAGTAGCGATAGTGATTCACAAAACAGAGAGAAATCGTTGTTGAAGAAGTGTCTTCTGAGGAAACGGTTTCTGAAGATCCAACTGTCTCCGGCGAGAGAACTACCGGAGAAGAAGAAGAGGAGGAGAGGAAGAGGCGCCTCCGATCTCGTGGCCCGACGTCAAACTAGGATGAGGGCCAAGGACCGTGCGGGTGTGTTTCTAATCGACCCGGAAAAAGCCAAAAACATATGTATACGATATGGCATTCCGTACTCCTCTCGATAACGTTAAAGTATCACATGGCGATTCAGCTTTGCTGTGATCCTCCTCCGAGATTTTGTGCCATATCGAGGCCCAATCGAAAGAGGACTTCGGTTTCCGTTCGACCCGTGTCTCCTTGCGGTCCTTCAATACTACGGATCTCAGATCACCCGAACTTGCTCCCAACGGAGTTAGGAGCGTAATGGATTCGTCTTTGGCATGTCGAATTGCCAAGGTCGAGTTCTCGGTTCGGCTGTTCCGTCGATCTTATGCCATTGTTGGAATAGTGTCCAAACCCAATCGGGTTGGACCGGATCCGACCGGGTCGGATCATTTCTACTATTTCTTTATGTTTGTACATATATTAAATGGATTTTACATTTGTCATATATCTGTTCTTCTAAAGAACCAATTGTGAATTGTTATATGATAACGTCCTTAGTATTAAACTGTGGTAGAGAAACCATGATAGGCGATTATGGTTGATGAGATCTCTAATCACTTTAATAAGTTTGATACTTAAATGTCTCTAGTCGACGTACTATCAAACAGGGCATTGATAGTATAAAAAGCAGACTAGCACGTATTAGATGTCTTCGCCTCTTTAGGGCGGGGATAGATCTCGTCTATCGAAGTGTAGAGACACTTGGGTATGTGACGTGGGCGTGTATTAGAGAATGCGACGTTAGGATCGACCCACTTACACGATAAGTGTCACACTATGTGACGGTTGTGTAATTATCCTTAAGACCGAGTCTTCATGGCATCACGGTGTGGATTGTCATGCTTTGACACTATTGAGGTTTCCACAGCCAGGCGATCATGCGGTAGTGATTGGGTATGATCTTCAAGCATCGCGGAGTATACATGATTGGTCGTCCGGGAATCGCGTATCCTATGATTGGGATCGAATATCCGAAATGGCCTTCTTATAAGGAATGTCTTACTCTCGTGAATCTTTGCAAAGTGGGAGTAAATGTGTTACTTGAGAGAGCTTGATATCCAGATTATAAGATACGGTCGTTGATGTTTTGACACTCGACTAACGACCGTATGGATATTATTACGATAGGATTGTAAGTTACACGGTAATCTGTTTCACATGAAAGGTAGTAGTCATTGCATTTGACTCTTCCGATGATTGGGGTCACGGTGTGTTCTTAGACGCTATCCCGTGATCGTTAGGCATGAAGGGCATTTTAAGTAATTTGCACTTTGTGTCTACGGCCAACATATTCGAAGCCTATCGGGTCACACACATATGAACATCTAGTCGGATTAAAATGTGGTTATAGTAGATAACCAAATAAGGAAAGTTTATCTCGAGACTATAAAGGTTATAGTGGTAAATTAATATTGTGGTATTTATTTATTATGAATAAATTAAATACAAGATATTAATAATATTGATTAATTAAAGAATATTCCGGATGCCAATTTATTGGCTAAAGGTGGCGCAATTTTGGAGTGTATAAGATACACTTGGATTGTGCAATTTAATTAATAGTATTACCAAATATTAATATTAGATATTAATATATATATAAATAATATATATATGTAGCGTGTGGCACCAATGCAAATTGGTTATCAGCATGCGCACCACTATGTATATACATATAGATTTATTGTGTGTAATATATATATATATGTGATATATACATACACATGTGTAAATTGATTTATGGTAATAAAATAAAGATAGTCAATATTAGATATTGACAATATCTTGGAAATATTCAATATGAGATATTGACAATATCCTAGATTTATTTAATATGAGATATTATAATAAATGAGATAAATCAATCAATTATATTTTCCTTATTTTATTGGAAAAGGTTTTCTCTCTCCACACTAGATAGGGCGCCCCAACCACTATAAATAAGAGGTGGGTGTCAAGCTCTTTTATACAACACAATTCCAAGAACTAATAGTTCTTGTGTAAAATTGGAGAGCATCCTATAGAGAGTTGGAGAGAGGGGAAAGGGCCGCCGGTCTAGCAACCGGAGTTTTCCAATAGCAATCCATGATGGGATTCCGTGGGTGTTCGTGTGGACTAGCGGTGAGGCCGAACACTTGGGCGGCTCTATGCGAACTACTCTCCTTAGACGGTCAAAGCGTCGATCTTATAGATCAACCAAGGTAACCACCGTCTATTACTTATTTGTTTATTGCTTAAACGAAGTCGATCTTGGGTAAAAGGAAATCAAATTTTTGAATTCCGCTGCGTTCCCGCGTAGATTTCCTAACAGCCATTTCGAGCTTGCAGGATGTGGGGTGGTATACCTTTCAGAAGCGTCATCTGGCATCGGAATTCGTGAGAAGGGTGACCTCGTCTCAAGGCGAGTGGAAGCCCAATTTCTTCTTTATCCGACATGGACTGGTGGATATCGACATCCACACTTGGTTTAGAAGGCCGGTGAAATGGCACGATAGGCTCGACTCGGATACTATCCGTGAGTGCGGGATTATTGAGAGCATTCACCCTGAGGTCGCCACTCGGAACCTGCATTCCATATACCCTTACGCCCGATGTCGAGGCGGCCGGCCCGGCGCCTACCTCGAACTCGATGAGGATGTTCGCATTTTATGTAGGATTTTTATTCATTTTGTCGAATCGCAACACTTTCTCTCAGTAGTTATTTCATGTTGATGTGTGTCTTGGCGTCGATTTTTCTCTGTTCGCAGTGGAACACTTCTCGAAAATGGATGCCCTGGGCAAGATGCCCGACCCAAAGAAATCGACCCCAAGACAATTCGTGGTGGTAGGGATTAGACCGAAGAATCCAAAGACAAGCTTGGATCCGCCACGCAGCTCGGAGGGTGAGGACTCTGCCGAGCCCCCACACCGCATCTGCGTCGGACATTTTGAGGATCACCATGAAGCTCTGGCGGCGGGACGGATCGAGGGGACCTCGTCCCACAAAGCGGCGGAAACAACGGCTCAAGCACGGAGTCGGAAAAGAGCCCGCAATCTCCCTCCTCGTGGCTCGGGGGGTCGAGGCCCTTCCCGCCATGAGTCCGGCCGAGATGGAGGCCATGACTCTGAGGAGTTGAGTGACTACCATCCGAAAATCATCCGAGTATAAGTCTTTACATTTTTCGCTCGACCACCGCGACTTGATCATTAATGTCATTGTCAATTTCGGTCTCGAATTAATTTCAAATTGTTTTGATAGGCTCGGTTAACAACTAAGGTGGCCATTAGTAGGATTGAGACTCCTCTGCTTGTGTCATGGATGAACAAAAGAGACTATAGCCAAGCTCACCGCCCGACATCAGCGAAAGCCAAAATTGACAAGCTCGACGATCGGCGTGTTAAGCTCGAGTCCGAGTTGGCTACCTCCCGAGATGAGTTATTAAAGCGCGCCAGGGCGCATTATTAGAGATTCCGTGCGAGCCAAGATGAAATCGGAGCTGGCAAAGGTGAAATCAGAGCTTGACGGGGCCATCAAGGATCGTATCGAACTGCAATCTCTCCTCGACGGTCTAACGAGTCGCATGGAAAGAGCTAAGCTGGACTTCCTGTCCTCAAAAGAGCTCGAGAACGATCTGACACTGTTGATGACTCAAGGCATGAAGGGGGGATTCACCATGGCTCTTGACCAGGTGAAAGAGATTGACCCGAACTTTGATATATCCGCTGTGGCGAAGCCTACCATGCGATCCCGAGGCCGTCCTCGTTACGGGCGATACATCGCTGAACTCCAGGCCGGCGTCTCTCAGATGAAAAGTATGTTACCTCTACCTTGGAGGTGATGAAGCGAGGAGATGTCGAGTCGGAGGAGCAAGTGACCCCAATGTTCCGACCTCGCACCCGCACCCCGCTTAATGCTAATTCCTCCTCCTGCTTTTGCAATTTTAGTTGTTTTTAATGAACCTTTCCTATTCGATCCGGGTTGTAATAACATTTATGTTTTTACTTGTCTAAACTCGTATTTGGTTATTTCGATCCCGTAGACTTGACATTCCAATTTGCATTTTGATCTTTGAATCTGAATCTATGCTTTTCACTGAATGTCTTTTGTCTTCTTATTGATCGTTTGTTCAGGGTGTAGGCCTTTTGAACTTAATTCCCTTGAAAATGTTGTCTTATGGGGTGTAGTCCTTCGGACTTAATTCCCCTGCTGGCCCCTCGAAGTGTAGTAGGAGTTCATGACTCGTAGTACACTTGAGTATGAGTCGACCTAGCATTGTGCTGCCTTATTGGCTTGACTTAGCTTTTTGGTCGGAGCTCGATTCGACTATCCTGCCTTGTCAGGTTTATAAGGACGTCGAATTAAGAAGTCCATACTCGACTGTCGCACATCATGGTGCTTTTGATCGAGCACATCGTGGTGCTTATGAAGGATGCAGGTTCTTAGATCTAAACGAATTAGATCTACGCGCAGCGGATGGATCACGATTTATATATCAAAACACATAATTAAAGGACTTAAACTACTACAAGGGGGTTTAAGATCATGTTACCAATAACGGGAAGAGAAGCCTTGATCTTCCGATGTGTTCTCCAAACGGCGGTTGGTGGACACCCTTCTTGATACACGAACCTCCTTGATATGCAACACCAAGAAAAACTCAAAGTTTTTCTTCTACTAAAAAACCCTAGATGAGAAAACTAATTTTTCCTCTCCTTTTAATGTGTGTAGTCGAATTTTCCATGCCCAAAAAACCTTGGAATAACTCTCCTTTTATAGGAGAGTAAATCCTTGGCCTCCAAGTATTAATTAATTAAATAAATAATTAATTAAACAAAATAAAAGAATATTTTCCTTAATGACTAATTGTGACATGTATTGACCAATAGAAATCAAATAACAAGTCATCCAACCAATCATGTAACAAGAATATCTTTTATTTTCCACATCACAAAAATTAATTCTTGTGATAATTACAAGGAGAAATGGCGCCACATTAGCTAGGGTTTTAGCCCACATAAAATGTCTTTTATGTGTATTACATTATTTAGCCCAACTAAATAATATCCATGCACATCAATTAATTAGCCCACCAATTAATTATCAATTGAGGCCCAAATAACAAGATTATCAAATCCGAATTACGAAGCCACATCGGGGACCATGGACCTATAACCGTGAGCTCAATAATTAATTATTCATCGAATGAATAAGCACATTAATTATTAATTCGGGATTACGCCACCATAAACCCGGCCCTGAACTCTACCGATTATAGATGTATACTTATACTCAACCCATAGAGTAAATAAGCGTCCATTGATATAATCACTACATACGGATTAACCCTCCATAGATCGTCCATTACGAGTGGGAAGTCTCCGTGAACCCGACTCGAGAATATCTTATCCTTATTTACCATTAACCCACGATGATCAATTAGCACACATATCGACTAGTAGCTAATTAGTCAAATGTGAACTCCGGGATCGATCACTTTCTTAGGGCTAACAAACAAGGGATCGTGTCTCTACTTCCCGCAGGAAGGAATGGATTCCATGTCTGTGAAAATCGTAACTACTCACTCATCCTGAGATAGTGCCAATGAGAAGTGGCTTGGAACACATATTTAAGTGAACCGTAACTAACACATCAAACACTACCCGGGACAAGCGGCACCACCGTGATCACCTCAGGATTAAGGTTGATCCATATATGATCATCTAATGATTTAATAAGATTCCTCGATTACGGAATTATACCGAGAAATTCAGATTAAATCGGTCCAATCTATATGAATGCCATCATATATAAATGCCCCACGTAGGTACCCTCTGCCGACAATCCGGATAAGACTATCACACCCTAAGGTGTTCAGGCGCATTATTGGTGTTTTAATCAAGAGACCCTAAACTCGATTAAGTTCACCACGGACTAACAATTTAAGTATATCACCACTAACTCAATCCTCACGTGCATGCCATACAATCGAGTTAAGCGGTTACATCTTGATATACTTAGGGTTTCTGGCAGATGTATTATTTACAAGCACAAAGCAAGTAATAAGGTGAGATGAAATCAGTCATCCATTACTAAAAACAATCACATAAATTGTCTTTCGGGCACTACACCTAACAATCTCCCACTTGCACGAAATGACAAGCAACGATTGTTTTTAGAGCACACCCTTTCTCATCTTATTCACAACACTCTCCCACTTGCTCTAAAAGCAGATGAGACATATCACTCAATGCCGTACCCTCCAAGCACTCGACTTGGTACACTGATTAGTTAGGTTGTCGACTCGAGACGATCTTTAGGATTGAAATGTTGCCGGTCCTTCCAATTAGACGGTACTCTCTCTCAATATGCTTTTGACCTCTGGTGACCGAGAAGATCCTTCTAAGCTATCTCTTCACTGTTTTCACAATGAAGTGATATCGGCTTATCAGACCTGGAATTACTTCCAGACCAAAAAGGAAATTCTAAGCACTATGATTAAACACTGAGCCCGAGATCAACTTAATGATCATCCTTAATCTGACTACAAGTCAGAATCAGTGTAGTCAACCATATTCAAGTTTGCACCTGAATATACAAGCATATGTTTCCTCGTTCTCTAACGATACTTGAGGACGTACTAAAACGCTATTTTATGCTCGAATCCGAGATTCGACTACTATTGACTTGTGACAACCTGACTTGCCGTTATCCAAGAGAGACTCTATCCCATTTTCTCTTTATCCGAAGATTTAGAGAATCATTCCTGAGAGGTAGGGTAGGACAACTCTCGATGAATGCTGCAACCATATATGCATAATCATCTTATTCAATAAGATCAGTGGGATAGCCAATGACTCATTCTCGTGAATTTGACCGAATCAGATTCTTAGAACATAGTCCAATTCTCTCATCCAGAGAATCTTGGCGTGTCAGTTTCCGACTTCAGATAGCACACCCATGTTGTTTCCAACCGTTTTAGTGTTATCATTTATGAACACTAATGCTACTACTTTGCCAATATTGATATCCAGTCTACGAAAAAACTTATCAATATTTTGGTCAAGTCCACGTATTTTAAAACATGTGACTTTTAAATGACCGAGAGGTTCTCTTAAATCCACAAAGGATATAAGCCATGGCAGGCTTCCTACCAATGGTTCTTTCTGAATAAATTAAGATATCGTTAGTCTCGCAAAAAAAGGTATTAGGGAATCACCCCTATCTTCTGCTTTGTAACGAATCCGTTATTCATTCTCAGCTAAAACCCTTCTATTCTGAATGAATTCAGATTCCGTTGTTCGGCAAGAAAGTCTTAGGGAATCACCCCTATTTTCTGGCTTTCTAACGAAATCTAGCAAGACGGAGTGGTGAGAGAGTTCAAGGTCGGGTTAACTCTCTAGTTGTCGGGAATCACCCCTATACCACTCAACTTTGCGCTGAAAGTTTAAACTTTCCTATTCATTCGACTCTTTTCTATGTAGATCCAATTGCTCCCACTGGGCTGAGACACTCGGTGGTTCTACAAATAGATCGAACAAAACCGAGTACAAAAACTCCATTTACGAGGGTTAAGGCGTCACAAACCAACCTCTATGATCGAGAATCCTATCTGACCCCACTAAGAGCCATAGGTTATCAATCACCCCAAAGTAGATCAGTAAAGTCCACAAAACCACAATGGGTCAATGGTTAAACCATACTCCCACTTTGTCTTGGGTGGATTGATATTACGATCTAGTAGTATTTATCGATGTACTCACCAACAAGCGATGTTGGGCGTGGTCCGATTAAATCGATAGTAACTACCTTTGGGTAACCGTACTCAAGGTCTAAGGTCATTACTTATAGATTCTATCGGAAGAATTGTGACAATCCAACCGCTCACTTTACGATCTCAAGAATCTTATAATCAACCTTCACTCGTCTTATTAAGATATTTCACGAAACAATCACAATCGAACGTATGCGAAAATCTCGATCCTACCTTCAAGCATTAAATGCTAAATGCCTACATTTATGGAAGTGGTGTGAACCGAATTCACTCATTATCCATAAATTCTCCGGGCATCTTCTAGGTAGACTTCTCGGTTTACATAATAATGTTAACCGTTATTTTGCAACCAATTATCTTAATCGAGTTTAACGATGTATCGTAGCACATTAATAACTATATCGTAAGTCTATGGTTTCTTCCTTAGTGAGAAACATTCCACTAGGAGGCGAGGCCGAGCAATAGTCCCAAGACTATGCGATAGCCTATTTCTGAGCATGGAATACTCTATTCTCTGCTAAAATCAGAGACTCCTCCTCGTATTCTTTTGATAAACTAAATCACGTTTCGAGTAGTTATCAGACAAAATGTCACCACTCAAAATCTCCCACTAGCTTGTATCTCTCACTAGACCCGAAGGTCATGGTGAACAAGCTATGTTACCCTTCAAATCTATTACCCTTTCGATTGAAAGGAAACTTAGTCATTGTTCCTTTGAGATAGTGTTCCAAGACTCGGGAGATAGGAATCACCCTTAGCCATCAGCGGTCTTGTCTCTAAGATATATGCACTAATTAATAGATATTGAAAGGTCGTTTATCTTAATACAGAAACCTTTTACCTTTAATAGTTTTAGACGTGTTACATATACCTTTTCAGCATTTCTTAGTGGTTACGACTTTATCAAACAAAAGTCCGAGTCTCGGATTCATACTACAAATGTCATATTCACTTTCTATGAGGCAACAATATATCGAGTTGAAAGTGAATCCATTTGTTTCAACGAATCAGTAACGTGAAAAATAAATTTTTCGTGATATTCAAGGATAGAATCAAAATTCATTTCCTTATATCACTCCCACTATTATAGCCGAAATTACGCCCGTTGTTACTCTATTAATCGTTAATGCACGCCTTCCTTGTTCTCCCAAAGAACTAAGCTACCGAGTCAAGTTACTCGGTTAAGAAAGTCGCTAAGGATTCATTGGTTAGTGATCCAAATCACTTTCCTTATCCTATACTTTCTTTAATTAATGTTTCGGTTTAGCCTCAAAACTTTAGTTAAGATGATTAACACTTATAGACATTCTTTCCCATTCTCAACTTTCCTTAAAAGGAAATAGTCTTGAACTAGCAATTCAATTGAGTAGACACTATTCGTGAACTGTGTGGGATGTCTAATAAAAGCGTTACCAGTGGGGACTAATTTTCTAATAAATTAGAAAAACATAAGATAAAAGCTCCCACTAGTTTATCGGCTCCAAATACCGTCTAACTAGCGACACTTCAATTTATGATTCTCCAATTTTTCTATTAGAAAATTTCTTGTGTAGACACTACACTATTAAAATTCACTAGAAGAATTTTATCGTCCCAATCATCTTTCAAACTGACTACAGTTGTCTCTCGTTCAACACGATTGACAACAGTGACATACTTATTTACGTCACTTAAGTTTTGAAGGCTCAAAGGAAATATCTTTTCCGAAATTAATCGCATGTGAGATTAATAAATACAACGTTCTAGTTTACTTACCACTTTTTAACGAAGTCATTACTAGTCAATTTTACACTAGCGATCTAAGCACCTGTAGAGATATATATATAGATTGTAAATAAGATTGATGATAAAATAAATCCAAATCATACACTACTAAAATTTTAGGAACATAAACTAAGTACTTATAGTCTATCCTACCGCTCCAAGGATTTAATCTAACGCCTCGATGCCGCCTTAGGGTAGGTCAAAGAGGTTTCGATTAATATTGAAGATCGATTGAGAATCGAACATCTCATTTGTGATCTTCAATCACCTTTCCTTTTTCAGCCAAGGTACTTCCAAAAATACCTTTTTATGAGTGTGACCTCTTGTCTCGATTTTTAGGTAGACCCCGAGTGTGCGCCTTAGGGTCGGTCGGTGACCCGACGAGTACCCAAAATCCTATCCTTTCGCAGACCAAGCCTTGAATTTTGATAGCGGTGAAGGCCTTCCTTAGGAGGCCGGTCCCGAGCCGGCACGAGGCGTCACCATTCTCTCACGTTGCTTGTGTCAACAAGATGAGGCCGTGGGGTCGGCCGTCGCCTCTCCGCTCCCACTCAATATTTTGAAAAAGTGGTGGGTTTATCGATCACGCTTTTGGACTTGATGTTACATTAAGGAACAATAAATCATAGGCCCGAATGTTGTCGGTTATGTGGGCTAGCCCACCCGACCTATTCGTTAGAACATATGTGGCCGTCCGGACGGGTCAAGGCTAGGAGAGGTCCGTTGAGCCGTAGTGGCTCTTCGGATGGCTCAAGATTGCGGACCCGTGCAAACGCCACACGTGGAGGGGTGAAGTCGATTGAGCCGTAGCTACTTGTTGACCACCCAACCGTGGTTAAACCACTTTCGAACCTGTTTGCCCGTGATTATCCAATCCTTAAACATCAAACTTTCACGTAGACACTACGGAACAAAAACGTAATCTCGTCTTAGGTAAGGTGGAATTCACCGAGAATCCAACACCTTAACCACGAGGTTTCGGGATTTTACTCCTTATGCTTTCGCAGAGTGGGATTCACCGAGAATCCATCACCCAATCTCGACGATTGAAAAAACCCGTGTTCCTCGGTTTTTACCCTAATTAGTTTCTAATTAATATCAAACAATTAATTAAAACTAATCGTGTGTTTTATACATGCCTAACTAATTCCTCGAATTAATTTCTACATGTATGCATATGGAGTGGAATTCATGATATGATGCATGTCATGGCAATTTTCCGGTTCTACTCATACAATCTACACATGTATACTAGTGCGGAAAATAAACACCGAGATGGACCGGCCGGCACTTCGCAACTAATCTACTCGAAAATAAATTAAAACCCTAATCTGCAGCTGTTAAGAATCTTCGACGATCGGAATATCAAACGAACTCGGATCGGGACGAAACTTTCCAGATCTGATCTTCATTCTTCGGACTTGAAGATGGACGGTCGGATTGGAGCTTTGACTTGTCAATATTCCTCAGTGAGCCGCCCAACTTGCTGCTGAAACAGACTCTTACAGCAGCGCATCATTTACTTCCCGAGGCCGATCGGGGATCAAGATGAATCCCGATCGTCCTGAAAATTTTATATCACGTCCAAAACTCCATGATTATCGATCTGACCGGTCGGATTTTAATTTGAACGGTCCAATTATTCCCAGAAAATCGAAGAAGTCACAGTTAGGGTTTCTGTGAATCCTGCGTTTTTCTGTTACAGCAGCCACTTCGCAGCAACGAACGGAAACCCAAACGGACTCTGATCGACACCAAAATTTATGGGATTGTTCATCAACTTCCAATCTTGATTCTGACCGGAGGGATCTTCGTTTTAACGGCTCAAACAACGGAAAAAACGAAAAGACTAAACAGCTAATGTACAGATCTATTTTCTGGAAATTAAAATTGCAATAATACATAAATTACATAATTTCCTATACTCATATGAACGAATTTTCATCGTTTATATGAGTTTACAATAGATCTAACGGGAAAACGGTGCCAACCCCAATCCATCTCTTCAACCATAGCAATTTAAAAATTATTAATACATAATAATAAGTAAAATATCACCTACATGCAATTCCACTCATTTAAATCGTTTAATTATGATTATGACTATGTAAATCGTGGAACTTGGCTCCGATACCACATGAAGGATGCAGGTTCTTAGATCTAAACGAATTAGATCTACGCACAGCGGATGGATCACGATTTATATATCAAAACACATAATTAAAGGACTTAAACTACTACAAGGGGGTTTAAGATCATGTTACCAATAACGGGAAGAGAAGCCTTGATCTTCCGATGTGTTCTCCAAACGGCGGTTGGTGGACACCCTTCTTGATACACGAACCTCCTTGATATGCAACACCAAGAAAAAACTCAAAGTTTTTCTTCTACTAAAAACCCTAGATGAGAAAAACTAATTTTTCCTCTCCTTTTAATGTGTGTAGTCGAATTTTCCATGCCCAAAAAACCTTGGAATAACTCTCCTTTTATAGAGAGTAAATCATAACCTCAAGTATTAATTAATTAAATAAATAATTAATTAAACAAAATAAAAGAATATTTTCCTTAATGACTAATTGTGAAATGTATTGACCAATAGGAAATCAAATAACAAGTCATCCAACCAATCATGTAACAAGAATATCTTTTATTTTCCACATCACAAAAATTAATTCTTGTGATAATTACAAGGAGAAATGGCGCCACATTAGCTAGGGTTTTAGCCCACATAAAATGTCTTTTATGTGTATTATATTTTATTTAGCCCAACTAAATAATATCCATGCACATCAATTAATTCTTGTACCAATTAATTATCAATGAGGCCCAAATAACAAGATTATCGATCCAATTACGTGTTTCCACATCGGGGGACCATGGACCTATAACCAGTAGCTCCAATAATTAATTATTCATCGAATGAGAATAAGCACATTAATTATTAATTCCGGGATTACGCCACCATAAACCCGGCCCGAACTCTACCGATTATAGATGTATACTTATACTCAACCCATAGAGTAAATAAGCGTCCATTGATATAATCACTACATACGGATTAACCCTCCATAGATCGCCCATTCTCGAGTGGGAAGTCTCCGTGAACCCGACTCGAATATCTTATCCTTATTTACCATTAACCCACGATGATCAATTAGCACACATATCGACTAGTAGCTAATTAGTCAAATGTGAACTCCCGGGATCGATCACTTTCTTAGGGCTAACAAACAAGGGATCGTTGTCTCTACTTCCCGCAGGAAGGAATGGATTCCATGTCTGTGAAAATCGAACTACTCACTCATCCGGAGATAGTGCCAATGAGAAGTGGCTTGGAACACATATTTAAGTGAACCGTAACTAACACATCAAACACTACCCCGGGACAAGCAGCACCCTGTGATCACCTCAGGATTAAGGTTGATCCATATATGATCATCTAATGATTTAATAAGATTCCTCGATTACGGAATTATACCGAGAAATTCGATTAAATCGGTCCATCCTATATGAATGCCATCATATATAAATGCCCCACGTAGTACCCTCTACCGACAGTCCGGATAAGACTATCACACCCTAAGGTGTTCAGGCGCATTATTGGTGTTTTAATCAAGAGACCCTAAACTCGATTAAGTTCACCACGGACTAACAATTTAAGTATATCACCACTAACTCAATCCTCACGTGCATGCCATACACCGAGTTAGCGCGGTTACATCTTGATATACTTAGGGTTTGCAGCGATGTATTATTTACAAGCACAAAGCAAGTAATAAGGTGAGATGAAATCAGTCATCCATTACTAAAAACAATCACATAAATTGTCTTTCGGGCACTACACCTAACAGCTTATGATCGAGCCGAGTTAGGGATCCATCGTGGGATCTCGCCATTTGCTTAGCATCGTGGCTTACTGGCATGTCGGGAGTGATATAAGCATTGTCAGTGACTTGGCTTTATTCACTATTTTTGTTTTAACTCCATCGTGTCGATGGATCGTAGCTCGGAAGTGATATAAGCATTGTCAGTGACTTGGCTTTCTTCACCGTATAGTGCCGAGTTGTTCGGGTCGGAGAATTGATGTCGCGGTCGATTATTGCGCTTTTTCATCTGCCCCCCTTTGCTTTTTCATACGGTCTTGCACATGTAGCGTAATTAAAAAGAAAAAGAAAGCATGCTTAAGAAAAGGAATCGAAATATAACGTCATATCGACCTATTACAATTGATGAGAGTAGAACTGCAAAAGTCATGAGAATAAGAAATAATTTAAACATAATATTTTCTGAGGTTGGTGGCATGCCAAGTTCGAGGCACTGTGCTTCCATCCGACCTTCCCAATTGATATGACCCTTTAGGATGCACTTTCAAGATTTTGTACGGACCTTCCCAATTCGGCTCGAGCTTGCCTATTGGGTCCTGTTTGCTGGCTTCATTTTTCCTCAATACGAGGTCTCCTACTTGGAAGTATTTGTATTTCACCCTCGCGTTGTAATATTGAGAAATCTTTCTTTTATAACCGGCCATCCGATATGCTGCCATCTCTCTCTTCTCTTCGACGTTGTCTTTTTCTTCCTTTAGATCGGCAGCATTAGTTTCGACATTGTAAGCTAAAACCCGAGGTGAAGCTAGCCCGACCTCCGCAGGTATCACTGCTTCGCATCCATAGGCCATGGCAAAAGGAGTCTCTTGGGTAGCTGAATTGGGTGTTGTTCGATATGACCACAGTATACTGGGTAACTGAGCTGCCCAATCTCGACCTTCGTCTTCCAATCGCTTCTTCAATCCAAACTTAATTTGCCTGTTGGTTTGCTCGACTGTCCCATTGGGTGAGGTCGGGCCACCGATGTCGTTCTGTGCTTGATCCTGAATTCTTTCAACCACTTTTGCACTCTATCATCAAGAAATTGAGTCCCGTTGTCCGAGATCAGATACTTTGGAATCCCAAACCTGCACAAAATATTCTCCCATAGAAATTTTTGATGGTCTGAGCCACGATGTCGATGAAGAGCTTTGGCTTCACCCATTTAGTAAAATAATCAACCGCAACGATTTACATATTTGAAATTTCCCGGAGCCCGAGGCAGAGGTCCGACTATATCGACCCCCCATTCATCGAAGGGCCAGACCGACTCGATGGCATTCATTTCTCGTGCTTGCTGGTGGGTTACCACATCGTGTACCTGGCAAGCTCTACAACTCATAACCAATCGACTCGCATCTTTTTGCATGGACGGCCAGAAATATCCTGCCAGTTTGCACTTCCTTGCCAACATTCGAGCCCCGCAATGATTACCACAGATCCCTCGGTGTATTTCTTCAAGCAGATAAGCCCCTTCTTCTTCCGATGCGCATCGCATCCAAGGGGTCACAAATGATTTTCGATAGAGCACATAATCAAAAAGAGCGTACCTGGAGGCTTGAAGTCGGATTTTCCTGGCCTGGGATTTATCGGATGGGAGAATTCCATCTTTCAAGAATAATGCTATAGGGTCCATCCATGTCGACCCTTCAACCACTTTGTTGCACATCGACTTCATTATAGCTACGTTACGCTAACATTTCACCAGGACTTTCCTCTTAGATTTAAAATTGAGGCGAGCTTAGACAATGCATCGGCTCGTTTGTTTTCGCTTGAGGCACCTCGCCGATATGAACCTCTTTGAATTTCGATAATGACCCTTGTACCACTCTCGATAATTCTTCATGGATTCTTCTTTAGCTTCATACTCGCCTCGTATATGATTTACTACGAGTTGCGAGTCGCTATAAACCAGGAGATTCTCGACTCCTAACTTGGATGCCAACTTCAAACCCGTGATCATGGCCTCATACTCGGCCTCGTTATTAGTAGCTTTGAACTCGAATCGTAGCGCATAAGGAACTCTTCCCCTTAGGGTGACCAATAACAAACCAGCCCCAGCTCCTTCTCTACTCGAGGCGCCATCAACATGGATGGTCCATTGCTCACCTGATGACTGTTTATCCTGTTCCAACTGAATCGACAATCCTTCTGCTATAAAGTCTGCCAGAGCTTGACCCTTAGTGGCTGTGCGAGGTAAAAACTCAATATCATACTCAGCTAGCTCGACCACCCATTTGGCCAACCGACCCGACGTCTCGGGCTTCGACAAAATCTGTTTGAGGGGCTGGTCGGTGACCACAGAGATGGGGTGTGCTTGAAAATAAGGTTTCAGTTTCCTCGATGCATGAACCAGGCCTAATGCCAATTTTTCAGCTGGCGTGTATCTGACCTCGGGTCCATGCAATGCCTTGCTTACGAAATATACTGGGGTCTGTCCCTGGTCTCCTTCTCGAACTAATACGGCACTCACAGCCTCTTCACAGATTGCTAGATAGACTAGGAGTTTCTCTCCTTCTCGAGGTGAAGTGAGTGTGGGTAAATCCGATAAATACTCCTTCAAATCATCGAACGCTTTTTGGCACTTTTCGTCCCACTGGAATGGACTCGCTTTCTTTAATATCTTGAAGAATGGTAGGGCCCTTTGCGCTGATATCGACAAGAAACGATTGAGGGCTGCCATTCGACCTGTCAACCGTTGCACCTCCTTTACGTTGCGAGGCGCAGGCATGCTCTTCAGCGCCTCGATTTTATCTGGGTTAGCTCTAATCCCGTCTCTCGATATCATATAACCTAGAAACTTACCCGATCGGACTCCAAACGTGCATTTCTTCGGGTTGAGCTTCATGTTTGCGGCCCGCAGCACCTCGAATACCTCTCTGACGTTGACAAGAAATTGTCCCAAGGACTTGCTCTTGATCAATAAATCATCCACATAAACCTCCATGTTCCGACCTATCTGTCTCTTGAAAATTTTGTTGACCGCCCGTTGATAAGTAGCCCCTGCATTCTTAAGTCCAAACGGCATCGTGACAAAGCAAAACGTGCCAAACTCTGTGATAAATGCGGTTTTTAGTCTTGGGGGTCCATGAAAATCGATAATAACCCTCATGCGCGTCGAGGAACCCGAATACCTCGAAGCCCGATGTGTCGAGTCGACTAACCGGTCGATCTTCGATAGCGGGTAAGAATCCTTGGGGCATGCCTTGTTAAGATCTCAGTAAAGTCAACGCACATTCGCCACTCTCCGATCGCTTAATTCAACACTGGATTGGCCAACCAATCCGGATAAAAAACTTCTTTCACGATCCCTGCAATCAACAACTTGTCGACCTCTTTTCTTACTGCTTCTTTCTCTCGGGGGCAAGATTTCTCTTCTTTTGCCGTATCGGCCTCTTTTTGGGATCGACGTTTAGTTGGTGCACTGCTATATCTGCCGATAGGCCAGGCATGTCATCTGCCTTCCACGCAAAAACCGTCTCGAAACTCAACTAGGAGGTCGACCAAGGCTCTATGTCGGGGTGTGGCATCCACTTCCCGATCTGGACCCCTTGACCTTCTTCCTCTTTCCAAACTCGAACTTCCTCGGTCGGGTCGGCGGATACCCAGCTCGATCTTCCTCTTCCTCGTATCAATTCCTCAACCAAAGACTCGCCCAACTCCTTTTCCTTTGATCGTAACCGGACTACAATTCCGGGCTACCTCGACGCCTCCTTTGACTTCATGGGTACCGTACCAGTGGGAAAATTCATCTTTGTTGTGGAATGTCGAGATGATAGCTCACGAGATCATATAATGCCGGTCGACCTAATATCGCGTTATACCCTGAAGGGCCTTAACTCACGACATAGGTCATTTCCATTGTCCGCCTTTTCTCCGTTTCCGACCGTAGTTAACAAATTGATCGACCCGGCAGGTGGATGGCCTGCCTCAGTAAATCTGAATAAAGGGGTAGATAGCGGAATGATGTCTTCATCTTTCAACCTCATGGCCTTAAACGCCGAATAATAAAGGATATTGACGGCGCTTCCACTTTCGACACAAACTCTTTTTACTCGACCTCGCTTATATATCGCCTCGATCACCAATCCTCGCTATGATCGCGTGAGAACTCGGAACATCGCCCTGGGTCCATAACCCACTTCCGTTGTAAACCTGATCTTTTTTACTCTCTCGATTTGTCCGACGGATGCCGACTCGATCGAGGTCGATCCGACTCGTGCTCGCAACGATTGTGTTAACGTCATATCCGACACGATTATCTCGATGAGGTCTCGGTTACGAACTTCTTGACGGTCATCCCGGCGATTGTCTCTCGGATCTTTGGTCGGATGACCTTTCGCCGATTCCGATTATCTCGACGTGGAGATCGATCTTTCTTTCCATTGTAGCTCTTTCTCTTGTACTCCCGACGGCCCTTTGGTTCGTCTTTTTCTGACCTGTCGATAACTTCATCCAATCGACCCTCTTGGATACAGGCGTCGATATCCCTCTTCAAATCGAAGCATTCCTCCGTGTCGTGCCCCACATCTCTCGTGATAGTCGCGAGATTGTGGGTATTTTTCTTTCTCTGGGTCCTTGGACATCGGCTTAGTGTCCGGCGATGTTCTTTGATCATGATTGCCAATACCTCCCGAGATCGGTTGAGGGGTATAAAATCTCGATCTTTCAAATTTCCTTTCTTCCCAAGCCGATCCGATATCGGAGTCGATCGATCAAAAACGTTGGACTTGCTTTGTAATATCCCAAATTTTGACTTCCTAATTAATTAGTATGAGATTAAATTATTTTGGAAATTATGTGATTTTTTAATTAAATGGAAGGATTAGTTAATAATTAAAAAGGATTTTAATTATTTTGTGCAATTAAAAGGGCAATTTTCCTTCCTTATTTCTCCAAAAAAAAAAAAGTGAAAACCCTAAGACCCCCCCCTGCGCCACTTTTGTAAGGAATAAGGAGAGAAGATTTCTCCTTGGTGTTGAGGATTTTCGCGATCGTCGTTGTTGGTAAGCTTCATCTTTCCTACAATTCGAGTATAACGATCGGCCGCCAAGGCCATGGCCGATCCACTTATGCGTATGGAGGAGTGGTTTCAAATTTAGGGCTTTTGATTCATTAGATTTGTGTTGTGATTTTTCCTTCCTTCTATCCATAGATATAAATTCGGGCTTCGTGGAAGAGCGATTCTAACTCGTTAGCAAGGCTTTCAAGGAACGCAGCACAACTGGTAAGAATATTTCTATAGTTGTGTCTTCGTTTGGATTGAAAAGGAAGTTTTAAGTGACTCGTAGGGTGGTGTATGGTTCGGGGATGTTTGGTGTTGTTGTTCGTGAGGTTATTGAATGTAATCAGGGTCGTTTCTAATGTGTTTTGGGGTATAATCTTTGTCATGTTTACGTAGTATAGTCTTTGTCAATGTTTTATTGAAGGCGTTACGTTCGTTGTGGAGTTTTTTGGGGATGTTAAACATCCAATTTGGTGTGTTGTTGCTTTGGTTTAAAGCCTATGATGTTATGGTATCTTATTAGGAAAGGAATTATGTGTTTGCCGTCTTTGTTTCTTTGGTTTTGTGTTGAAGGATCGAGGTGAAATCGTGTTGAAGATTTTAGGGTTTTAGTTGAAACCCAGGTTGGACGGGCGTCTGCCTTGAGTGGACGGGCGTCCAGCTTTGGTTTTAGTTCAGACGGACGTCCGGGTTACCTGGACGGGCGTCTGAAAAGTGATTTTTGATTCGAGATGTAACGCAGCTTCTAGTGGACGGGCGTGCGGACTAGGCCGGACGGGCGTCCAAGAGTTAAAAAATTGATTCGTGATGTAGAAACTTTTGGTGGACGGGCGTCGCTTTGAGTGGACGGGCGTCCAGCTTTTTGGACGGGCGTTCGTTATCCAAACGGGCGTCCAACCTTTAAACGGGCGTCCCAATTTAAGTGTCCTTATTTACGTGTTAGTTATTGTTAAATCTTATTAACATGCTTTGTGAGTTGGGTTTTGATGGTGTTATCATTGTGGAACTGATTTTTTTTGAGGCATTGAATGTTCGTAGACCCGTAGTGGTTGGGCCCGGATAGGGTAGCTACCGGCCGGGTACCGGGAGTGGAATTGCCTTACGACTTTAATGACCTTCCGTATTTGGGGAGTTGCGCATGATGTAATGTTGGGCCGGATAGGGTATCTCGAATCCGATAACCCGGAGAGGAAATCCTTGCACCTCAAAGACGCGTGTGGACCATTTTAATAATGGTACCATTGGATGACCCTTAGGAATGTGCACATTCGGGACCTTTAGGTATAGATGGATTGTGGTGTTTCATATCTTCTATGGAATGGTCGTATCAGTTATCGTTTGGTCGTATTTGTTATGTGATGGTTGAGGCCTGTGGAGAAGTTTCCTTAATTGCTGTTAACTTTCGTTCTACGTATATTAGATTTATTCTTACTCAACTTTATCGTTGACGGTTTTACTTTTGTTTAACCCTGCTATGATCCATTTATGGGAGCGATTCTTAGCGGTATGTCTTTGGATGATTGCTTGTTGCTTTGGGATGGTGCGGGAATTTTAGAGCCACGTAGTCACGATCACGCGTTTTCATTTTGTTGGATGTTAAATATTTAAGATTTTTAATTACGTTCGCGTATTTTTCATTTTCTTCGAATATTGTACGCACTTTAACATTTTTAATAATGAATGGTGGATGTTATTTTCATTGTGGGATGTTGGATATTACCGCCACGATCGTGTGTCGTGATGAGTGGCACTCACGGTGACCAATGCCGGCGGCGACGGGATTGGAAACCGGGTGTTACAAAGTGGTATCAGAGAGCGTTCGACTCCAGGACCACCACCTAAAATGAACCTTAAGAATAAATTCACCAAAATGAGCACAGTGAGGATGTGTGGGGTAGGTATTGAGCTCTATGTAGGGAAGGTACGGTGAATTCGATGTATGTGGAAACGTGCACGCATGTTGCAATTTATTTTGACAATAAGTGTTAGTATATGTGAAATATCCTGTGGCATGATATAGGCGATAACTGAATATATGATTGTTTACTTTTGTAGTTTTAGCTATGCCTCCTAGGAATGGAAACGAGAGATCACCGATTGATCAGTTGGTCAAGATGAATCAAGATCTCGATTCAAGCGGTTAACAAGTTGACGGAAGACCGTTCTCGGGGTCATCCACCGGCATGACCGTGGTATGTGAGCCAACAAAGGCCTAGTCGATCTGACGGTAAGGAGACCCTAAGGGTCTTGGCGGTGGATTAGAGAGTTCGAGAAGATCTTCGCCACTGGGTTGTCCCGAGCCGAAAGTCGACCAAGCCGCTTTCTACTTGGTTGTGAGTGATTTGTGGTGGGGTGCCAACAAGGATAGGTTGGCTCGGGCCGAAAGCGAGCAAGGGGAGTCGGTGGTGGTACCACCAACTTGACCGAGTTTAAACAAGAGTTACGGCGTGAATTCTTCCTCGAATCAAAAGGAAAGAGTTGCGAGTGGAGTTCGACAATCTCCGACGAGGGATATGACGGTCCAAGAATATTACGAAAAGTTTGTTGATTTGGCGGTCTATGCATCCGAGCCAGTGCCGGCCGATCAGGCTAAGATGGTGAAGTTCGAGCAGATTTAGATTTGGCGATCCGAGATCGTATGGGGGCAAGTAGGGGCTTCACGAGCTTAAAGGAGATGTGTGAGGTAGCATGCAATATTGAGAGGATTCGGAAGGAAGTTAAGGCGATATGCTACCAATAATAAGAGGAAGAGTGTCTCTCGAGGACAATCAAGGGCAAATGTAGCGAGTAATTTTGGAAACCACCCGGTCGACAATCTTTCTCGGAAGTTCTCGCCAATAGGGGCGTGTGGGGGTCAATCAACGAGGAGTAACTCTCGTGGGTCTAGTCGGCCACGGTTATCACTGCAAGAGGTGTCGAGAAACCACCAGTGTACAGATTGTTCAGTGCACAGTCCAGTGTCACGGCCATGGAAAGTTCGGACACGCAGGCGGTTTGAGTGTTTTACGGCTCCAACACTGCCAGGAGCGACATCGGATGCGAGGAGCAACATGGTCGGGACTCCAAGAGGTAACACGAGGAATGGTAATAGGAATAACCAAAGCAGCAGTGGTACTCCCGCCGTGAGCCGACAAAATTACACCTACGACCACCGGTGGGGATAAAAACCGACCATCCGGGTCGGCCCGGCCTTCAGGTGAGGAGTTGGAGAAACAGACCGGGAAACTATTTCTTTGTGGGCGAGAGGAGGCTGAAAGCGAGCAACCACGTAGTGACGGGTAATTTTCTAGTTAACTCACTTTTATCTTATGTGCTTTTCGATTCGGGTGCATCGTGTTCCTTCGTAGCAAGTTCGTATGTTTCGAAGTTGGGTCTAGCTAATTTTGAGGTGATTGACTGTGAATTCATGCAACCGTCAGGAGAGCTAGTACCGTGTTCTAAGTTACATAGAGATGTACCGTTAGTAATTATGGGAGTCAACTTGTCGGTTGACTTGATCGAGTTCCCTCTTGAGAATTTCGACGTCATTTTGGGTATGGATTGGCTGAACCGACATAAAGCCAAAATCGATTGTGAGCAGAAGAAGGTGACTTTAAGAGGCCCTAAAGGGGTGCGAGTCTCCCACAAGGGATTTGTGGATAAACCCAGGGTGAAAATTATTTCGGTAGTGACCTTGAAATCCTTCATAAAGAAAGGGTACCCGTTATTTATGTGTCATGTACATGATGTAAGTGCTGGGGATCCTAAACTAACGGACATTGATGTAGTTCGTGAGTTTGAGGACGTATTTCGGATGAAATACCGAGTATGCCTCCCAGAGAGAGGTAGAGTTTGCGATAGAGTTGGTGCCCGGACCGGACCAATATCGAAAGCACCCTACCGTATGGCGCCTAAGGAACTAGCAAAGTTGAAAATACAATTGGAAGAACTTCTCGGTAAGGGTACATCCGACCGAGTGTGTCCCGTGGGGAGCACCGGTACTATTTGTGAAGAAGAAGGATGGTAGTATCGCGGTCGTGTATTGATTACCGGGCCCGAACAACGTCACGATGAAGAACAAGTATCCATTACCGAGGATCGATGACTTGTTCGATCAACTACGAAGCGTGTATTTTCTCAAGATTGATTTGCGATCGAGGTACCACCACCTCGGGAGTAGCGGATCGGGATATTCCAAAGACCGCATTCCGCACTGTGTCACGGACACTACGAATTTACGGTTGTGCCTTTCGGATCGACCAACGCACCAGCCAGCTTTTCATGGATTTGATGAACCGGGTATTCGAGCCCTATTTGGACCGGTTTGTAGTAGTGTTTATTGGCGACATCCTGGTCTACTCTAAGACTAAGGAAGAACATGCCGAACATCCGAGGCTCGTCTTTGCAGATTCTACGAGAAAAACAATTGTACGCGAAACTATCCAAATGTGAATTCCGGTTTGAACGAGTGGCATTCTTGGGGCATGTTGTTTGAAAGACGGTGTATCCGTTGACCCGAGCAAAATAGAGCGATGGCGAAATGGCCAACCCCTAAGAATGTTGCGAGAAATTCAAGCTTCTTGGGTTTGGCGGGATATTACCGAAGGTTTGTAAAAGACTTCTCCAAGATTGCTAGGCCGATGACCGCTTTGATGAAGAAAGAAAACCGGTTTAAGTGGGATGAAAATGCGAGGAGGCGTTCCAACCGCTTAAGGTACGGTTGACTACGACTCCTATCTTAGCATTACCCGAGGTAATGAGGACATTGAGGTTTATATGACGGACGCGTCAAAGAATGGCCTGGGGGCGCGTCTTGATGCAACGGAGGCGAGTGATTGCGTATGCATCGAGACAACTCAAACCGTATGAGAGTAACTATCCAACTCATGACTTGGAGTTGGCGCCGTGGTCTTCGCATTAAAGATTTGGCGGCACTATCTCGTATGGGATAACCTTTAAGGTGTTTTCAGATCACAAGAGTCCAAAGTACATATTTACACGAAGGAGCTCAATATGCGTCGAGGCGTTGGTTGGAGTTGATTAAAGATTACGACATGGAAATTCAATACCACGAAGGAAGGCCAATGTAGTGGCGGATGCTTTGAGTCGGAAGTCGATTCATTCCTTGTGTGAGAAAGTCGCGCGAGATGAGGTTGCGAGAAGAGTTAGACCGTATGGATATATGTGTCATCCGTAAAGGTGGAGATAAGAGGACTTCGTCTTGCAACCCGAATTGTATGATGAAATCCGGGTGAGACAAGCGGGTGATAAGGTAATCGAGGCAAAGAGGGCTAAGATTGGTACAGATCATGCAAAGAGCTTGATTTTACTTTACACGAGGATGGTGGCGTTCGGTTCAAGGGTCGGTGGTGTGTACCCGGCCGACGAGGAACTCAAGAGGCGGATCTTGAGTGAAGCTCATAAATCGCCTTATTCTCGTTTCATCCGGGAGGAGACAAAGCGTATAAAGATCTCAAGAAAACCTTTTGGTGGCCCAATATGAAACGCAAGTAGCAGCGAGTTTGTGTCGAAGTGCTTGACTTGTCAGAAGGTAAAGATCGAACATCGACGGCCGCAGGGTATGCTTCAGCCGTTGGAAGTGCCGGTTTGGAAGTGGGATTCCATCTCCATGGATTTTGTATGCGGATTACCGAGGAGCCTAAAGGGAATAATATGATTTGGGTCGTTGTGGATAGACTGACTAAAGCGGCGCACTTCATTCCGATGAAAGACACTTGGAGTAAGACGGAGTTGGCTATGGCATACCGGAGAAATATTGTGAGACTACATGGTATACCCAACAGCATTGTGTCAGATAGAGATGCGAGATTTATATCTCGGTTTTGGCAAGAACTACAGCAGCTGACCTTGGGGACGAATCTGCGAATGAGTCTGACTTTTCACCTGCTACCGATGGTCGAGACGGAGAGGACCATACAAGCGTTGGAAGACATCTTTGAGGGCATGTGTATTAGAATTCCAAGGCTCTTGGGAGGAAAAGCTCGATCTTATCGAATTTTCATACAACAACGGCTACCATGCCCGGCATTAAGATGGCACCTTTGAGGCACTTTATGGTAGGAAGTGCAAGAGTCCGGTTTGTTGGGACGATTCGTCCGAGGCGATGATTTTGGGACCACGGATGATCGAAGATACGGTCAAGCGGTGTCTGAGACAATCCGAGAAAAGATGAGGCTGCCCAAGATAGACGAGAAAAGTTATGCGGACTTACGCCGCCGGGATATTGAGTTCGCCGTGGGCGATAAAGGTACTTACTACGAGTATCACCAACCAAAGGAGTGATGCGCTTTTGGCAAGAAAGGGAAGTTGAGTCCCAAGTGCGTGGGGCCTTATGAGATCTTGGACGCGTAGGTGAAGTAGCATATCGACTAGCCTTGCCACCGGCGTTGGATAAGGTGCATAACGTGTTCCATGTATCTCAATTGCGCAAGTGCGTGAGTGATCCTTCTCACGTGATTGAACCGGGTAGTTGAGCTAGATCAGTCCTTGACTTACGAGGAGGTACCGGTGCAGATATTAGATACTAAGGTACGGAAAACAAGGGGACGTGAGGTTAGCATCGTCAAGGTCTTATGGTCTAACCATGCCACCGAGGAGGCGACATGGGAGGCGAGAGGTGCTATCGACGAAAGTACCGCATTTGTTCTCTTAAGGTAAGTCAATTTTCAATCCTTGTACGTAGAATCCTTTTCTTACCTTCGGGGACGAAGGCTGTTTTTTAAGGGGGGTGGAACAACGTCCGGTACGAACCCGAACTTCGAGGACGAAGTTTTGTCTTAAGGGGGGGAGGATGTAATATCCCGAAATTTTGACTTCCTAATTAATTAGTATGAGATTAAATTATTTTGGAAATTATGTGATTTTTTAATTAAATGGAAGGATTAGTTAATAATTAAAAAGGATTTTAATTATTTTGTGCAATTAAAAGGGCAATTTTCCTTCCTTATTTCTCCAAAAAAAAAAAAAGGTGAAACCCTAAGACCCCCACCCCCTGCCGCCGACTTTTGTAAGGAATAAGGAGAGAAGATTTCTCCTTGGTGTTGAGGATTTTCGCAGTCGTCGTTGTTGGTAAGCTTCATCTTTCCTACAATTCGAGTATAACGATCGGCCGGCCAAGGCCATGGCCGATCCACTTATGCGTATGGAGGGGAGTGGTTTCGAAATTTAGGGGCTTTTGATTCATTAGATTTGTGTTGTGATTTTTCCTTCCTTCTATCCATAGATATAAATTCGGGCTTCGTGGAAGAGCGATTCTAACTCGTTAGCAAGGCTTTCAACGGAACAGCAGCAACCTGGTAAGAATATTTCTATAGTTGTGTCTTCGTTTGGATTGAAAAGGAAGTTTTAAGTGACTCGTAGGGTGGTGTATGGTTCGGGATGTTTGGTGTTGTTGTTCGAGAGGTTATTGAATGTAATCTGGGGTCGTTTTTCTAATGTGTTTTGGGGTATAATCTTTGTCATGTTTTACGTAGTATAGTGCTGTCAATGTTTTATTGAAGGCGTTACGTTCGTTTGTGGAGTTTTGGGGATGTTAAACATCCAATTTGGTGTGTTGTTGCTTTGGTTTAAAGCCTATGATGTTATGGTACTGTTAGGAAAGGAATTATGTGTTTGCTGTGCTGTTTTGCTGGTTTTGTGTTGAAGGATCGAGGTGAAATCGTGTTGAAGATTTTAGGGTTTTAGTTGAAACCCAGGTTGGACGGGCGTCTGCCTTGAGTGGACGGGCGTCCAGCTTTGGTTTTAGTTCAGACGGACGTCCGGGTTACCTGGACGGGCGTCTGAAGGGTGATTTTTGATTCAGGATGTAACAGTTTCTAGTGGACGGGCGTCTGGACTAGCTGGACGGGCGTCCAAGAGTTAAAAAAAAATTGATTCAGGATGTAGAAACTTTTGGTGGACGGGCGTCTGCCTTGAGTGGACGGGCGTCCAGTTTTTGGACGGGCGTTCGGTTATCCAAACGGGCGTCCAACCCTTTTAAACGGGCGCCCAAATTAAGTGTCCTTATTTACATGTTAGTTATTGTTAAATCTTATTAACATGCTTTGTGAGTTGGGTTTTGATGGTGTTATCATTGTGGAACTGATTTTTTTGAGGCATTGAATGTTCGTAGACCCGTAGTGGTTGGGCCCGGATAGGGTAGCTACGGCCGGGTACCGGGAGTGGAATTGCCTTACGACTTTAATGACCTTCCGTATTTGGGGAGTTGCGCATGATGTAATGTTGGGCGGATAGGGTATCTCCGAATCCGATAACCCGGGAGAGGAAATCCTTGCACCCCAGTACGTGTGGACCATTTTAATAATGGTACCATTGGATGACCCTTAGGAATGTGCACATTCGGGACCTTTAGGTATAGATGGATTGTGGTGTTTCATATCTTCTATGGAATGGTCGACGATTATCGTTTGGTCGTATTTGTTATGTGATGGTTGAGGCCTGTGGAGAAGTTTCCTTAATTGTCGTTAACTTTCGTTCTACGATATTAGATTTATTCTTACTCAACTTTATCGTTGACGGTTTTACTTTTGTTTAACCTGCTGCTATGATCCATTTATGGGGCGCATTCTTAGCGTATGTCTTTGGATGATTGCTTGTTCTTTGGGATGGTGCGGGAATTTGAGAGCCACGTAGTCACAATCACACGCGTTTTCATTTTGTTGGATGTTAAATATTTAAGATTTTTAATTACGTTCCGCGTATTTTTCATTTTCTTCGAATATTGTACGCACTTTAACATTTTTAATAATGAATGGTGGATGTTATTTTACATTGTGTGGATGTTGGATATTACTGCCACGACTGTGTGTCGTGATGAGTGGCACTACGGTGACCAATGCCGGCGGCCGACGGGATTGGAAACCGGGGTGTTACATGCTTTCTTCATTCCGACCCCTAGGCTGACCCTTGGTCTGGCTTCGGGAGTCGCTCCTCGAGTTGATGCCAAGTGAAATGGTGTGCAGACGCACTGCCTCTTCACCTTGGCAGAATTTATGGACTATGTTCACACATTCATCCATACCGTTTGGCATCTTCTTGGACAACTATCATACAACTTCATATTTCGCAGGCCTCCCACAAAGGCATTAACTTGCAGTGCATCACTGGCATTATGTACTTTCATGGCTTCAAGGTTGAAGCGTCTCATGAAGTCGATAGTAGACTCCCTTTGTCTTGCTTGATATTCATGAGGTGTGTGGCGCTAAGGTGGAACTTTTATTCCCAATGAAGGCGTCTCGGAATTTTTGTCCTAATCAGAAAAACTCGAGATCGACCGGGGCGTAACTTATGAAACCACTCTCGAGCTCGACACATCCGAAGCGTGTCGAAAGCGCGGCACTTCATGGCATCATTTGCGTTCCTAACCTCATCAACGATATATATCGATCTGAGATGGTCCTCGGTCTGCGTGGTACCGTCATAAGGTTCCATCTTGGGTGGCTTGAATGATTCGGGCATCGTGTATATCTCTATCTCTCGACTAAATGGCGATTCGAGCCATTATGTGACTGCTCCTTCCTTTCCTACGATCCGATTGAACTCATTTCGGATGCTATCCTCGACCGTCGATGCTTTTCTTGTTCGAGCGTTTGCGGGCGTTAGTCACGCCGATTTCAATCGGGCCTTCCTCACACTCTTCTTGAGGTTCGACCGCCTCTTCCCTAGCATTATCGATTTCCTTACAACCCGCGTCCTAAGAGGTGTTCTTCAGGGGGATTACAGATTCCCTTACCCATAAACGCCGACGCCACCACTCTTTTCAGGGCATCCTCATCTAAAGATACTAAGTGATCTGCCATATCTTGCAGCTGGGGAGGAAGCTGAGGCCTGGGTGGATCTGCAACTGCGGGTCTAGATCCAGTGGGGACTTCTTGAACCTGGGATGGAACCCCTGCTGGATCCATATCCGTGTGTTCTTCGATCTGCGCATTCTTACTGTTCGTCGGTTTCTTCCTTGCTGCTGGTGCCATTGCGATTTCTTCACCAGCTCACCGGTAGAAAACCCTCCTTCTAGCGCCAAATGACGATGCTAAATAATGCACCACCAGTGAATCAGGGCCACGTGTAATCTAAGGATGAGCTGTAAGAGATCGAATGGCTGTGACTTGTGGGAAAGGTAATGCTTTGGGTGTTTTATGGCTGAGTCCAAGAATGTATCTTGGATTGCCTACGTATCCTGTGTGAAAATCCAGGAATCAAGCCTTACGTAGTTCCTGGAGCTATGTATTTATAGGCACATATCCTTCTTCAGCCCTAAAACTAAGGGCGGCGGGGTCTATTGACATAAATACCCTTAAATGGGCCTTGCCTCCTTGCCCAAGTTACCTGTGGGATGCGGGCCCAGGAGGCCAGGCTAATGTGTATGATATCGACTCGAAGAAGATCGACGTGGTCGTTCGAGTCCAGACCCTTGGTGGATCTTACTTGAGCTGTGGTCTTCGCTGGTACGTCTCGTATCGACCCGATGCGGATAGCTGGCCTAGACTCTTTCAAATGCCAGATGGACCAATCAGATAATTCCACGTGGAGGTGTGAATCCCCGTATCATCAATGTACTTTACATCTGTACCTTCTACTGAGATCAAAGACTTATTATAAATTATTTTTCAACTAAAAAAAAAGGAAAATGACACATTAGATCTTCTATTTTCTTCTTTTTTTTATCAAATCTACTCCTATCACTAATATTGACATCTTTGTAACATTTTAGAACATTTATCTATGGGTGGCATCGGGTTGAACCGTAAACCTCCTATCCAAAACTCGTCCCGACAGAATTCGGGATTAAATTTCTTTTCCCGAGCCCGCCCGATAAGCGTCGGGTCTCGACAATCGGGATACCCGAATGTTCGGGATCCCGTCGGGTCGGGAATGAATGTCCCAAACATATGATGTTAAAAAATAATCACGTTAATATAAAAAATGACAACAATTACTTGATCAAAACAATAGTTCAAAAGGTTGGGACGGATAAATGAATTAACGTGACGACAAAGTCGACGGCGGTGGGAGAGGGTGACTTTTGTGAAAAAGAACACTATGGTATCGTATATTAGAGAGCGTAAGAGAAGCGAGAATAAGTGAGAAACGACATAAGCGAGAGAGTGTAGTATGTTTATGTTTGTAGTATTTAAGGTTGTGGGTATTTATATCGAGAATGAAAAATGTTAATATATATATATATTCAGAGTTGGGATCGAAACCAGCGAGATTGAGTTTTATACCCGATCTCGTTCCGTATTTTTGGGGTCGGAAAAATCCACGAATCTTCGGGATCGAAACTTTTAAGCGGGATCGAAATAAGATTCAAAACGGATCGGAATTATCGGGAGATTTGTCACCCATACATTTAACGGCAACACAACATATGACTTTTAACCCTACCAGTGTCACGTGTCATATTAACATATGATGAGAAACAATTAAAATTCAATGTGTCACATATGTTGAGAAATAATTAAGATTTGATGCTTTATTTTCTAAAAAATAGTCGTTTATCTTCCCATAATTTCTTATTTTTCCTTTCAACAATTTTTCAACTTTACATTAAGTCCATTTACTTATTATCCCTCCAACTTTTCAACCAACTCATCAATTATTCTTCCAATTCTTTTCAACTTTACCTTTAAGTATAAATATTTACTATCTCCGTCTCATAAAAATTGTCTATTTTTCGAAAATATATTGTTCCACAAAAAGTATTCATTTAGAATATCAATGCATTTCCTAAAAAAAAAAATATTAATGCATCATTTAATGCGTGTTTTCTAAACATATCCTTATCATACCATTTAATGTTTGTATATTCTTTTAATATTCCAAAACAAGCACATTAATTGTTTTAAATATGGGTATATATGTCCACTAATGTTTAAAATACAACACATTAATTGTTTTTTTAATATATGTACACCATAAAAAATAAACACTATATACTTTTAATATTCCAAAACAAGCACATTAATTGTTTAAAAGGGGGTGTATACGGTTAGGTCAGGCTATTTTCAGGCTTTGCAGCTATATAGGCCTTCGTTGCGGACGCAGTCTACGATGTCAGGGGCTGGTGACGGCTTGTGGACGGAGTGTTGGCGTCTAAAGGTACAGCCTCGCATTCATCACTTTCTTTGGCGATGCCTGCATATTTGCGCAGCTGTTAGGCGGGGTTTACTTCGCCGCTCTCTTGGTGACGGGATTTGCCTTGCGTGTGGGGAAACAATGGAGACTCTACGCCATGTTACGCTTTGATCGTGAGATGGCTAGAGAATTTGGCGAGCTTCCCAAAGACACCCTACGTGCTTGATTATCTGCGCTTTCTCCTTGGGAGATGTTTATCGCGATTCTTGGAGGATAAGGGCGAGAGGAGATGGCTCTTATCACTTGGTTGATGTGGAGCGTGTGGAAGGCGAGATGCAAGGTCGCGGTGTTTGAGGTCGCGCCGTTTATGTGGGGAGCATCTGTTCCCGGACCTTGGCATCCGCCGAGGAGTATGGAGCAAAGACTAAGCGGCGTTCCATGTTCAGAACTTTCGGGCCCCTCATCCTTCGGTGGGAGCCTCCCACGAAGGAACCATTAAGTGTAACGTGGATGCATCGATCGCGCTGATTCTTCCGGTGTTGGACTAATTTTTCGAGACCACCTCGGGAAGATGTTGGCGGCGTTTTCTATCGGTTTGATCCGGGCATCGCAGGCGTCTTTTTGGAGATGCGTGCTATCTATCTCAGCGATGCGAGAAGCGATAACGCCGGGTTCATGACTTTGGCGGTTGAGAGCGATTGTCTCATCTGTGTTCGGCGCTCACGCAACCTTCTGCAGACTTAACGGCATTTGGGTCGCTTAGCATCGATTGTCTTTCTAGATCCCTATTATTTTCTACTATTCAGTTTTCTTTTATTAAGCGTGCAGGGAATGTCCCGGCGCATTTGCTTGCTAGACATGGCCTTTTGGTGGCCTCTTTGACTGCTTGGGGTTCTTCCCCACCGTTTGATGTTATCTCTGCTACTCTGGCAGATTTGAATTAATGAAAAGTTTTTTACCCCTCAAAAAAAAAAATAGGCGTATTTATGTCCACTAATGTTTAAAAACAATACATTAATTGTTTTTTAATATATGTACATCATAAAAAATAAACACTTTTTATGAGACGAACGTAGTATTATTCTTCCAACAACCTTTAAACCTAACATTAAAAGCATACTATTTATTATTTTTCCAGCAAACTCTCAACTTTATATCGAGAGCATATTAAACGTTATTTAAGACTTTTTGCCTTTATCCATGACATTTACTCACTTTCCTATGACTATTCTATAGGTTTAAAATGATTATTATAAACGTTCAAAATGACTATTGTAAAGTGGTTCCGGAGAAACTCAATTCATCATGGAACTATTGCAACTCATCCCCCTTTACATGTGATGCTCTCGAAGTCGGAGTCTCGCGTTCGCAATCTGAGACAAGCTTGGAATTTAGATACTGTTTAAAAATGTTTTTTTCCCTTTTAAGCTCTTGAGTTTGTAATTTGTGGATTTCCACTCTCTACTTATCAATAAAATAATCGTTTCCTAAAAATTTAAAAAAAAAAATGACTATTGTAAAGGACAGATACTTTATACTAATAATTACATTAATAATATAATACCCAAATACTCCCTCTGTCTCGTATTATAAGTCCTTTAGGATTTTTCACACAGATTAAGAAAAATCATAAATGAGTTACTTTTTAATATTTCAAGGCAAAATATTGAATTGTTTTTTGGAGTGAACATAATATTTCATTGTTTAGTGTGAAAATAAAAACAATCGTTATTAATCTTGTATTTGAAATGTGAGAAAGACTTATATTTTAGGACAAAGAAAAAAAGTTAAAAAGACATATTAGGAACGGATGGAGTAATATTTTAGTCAAATAGAATTTCCCCGTACTTGGTACATTGCCCTAGTGATTTCCACTGTGATCTAACATAATTTACCCGGTGAGGATCCTGGATTCAACCCCGTTTAGGGCGTGTGTGGTGTTATACTTTTCGTTTCCTGGAGAAAGAAAAATAGAATTCCCTCATTTTCCATAGTTCTCTACAATTCCAAGATGTGTATTTAACAAAGGCGACTTATTGTGTTCAAAAAACACATAAGGTGACTATTTAAAAATCAAAAGTAGGACAATTATGTTTCATATACATCAATCCTTATTTTTCGCCTAAAATAAATCAAAAGAACAGCAATTTTGTCAATCATTTTTAAAATCTATGTGTAGCTTAAACAAAAGATTAAATAGAAACAAAGCTTTCCCTTGCTACCGCGGACTTTCCGCAATCGATCATCGGATTAGATAGATATCCCTCCAACACAACATAGGTCATCGAAAGGATCTCGGAGACCCACCAAAGTACGAAAGTCTGGATATTTACGAAAATGGATTCCTATTCGAAAAGTGCATAATCGCATGGATAAGCTCACACTGTAACACCTCGATTTTTACGAAAAGGGCAATTTTGTCTTTTAATGATAATTGGGGTTTTCTGTTTTTATTTAATTAAAAGTATTAAATAAAGGAATAAGAAATTAGAATAAAAGGAAACATTCTGATTGGCCGACGTAAACGAGAATTAAAGGTGTCAGGGTATTTAAACGGAAAAATAGAATTTGATCCTCACTTCTCTTTCAGTTCTATTTTTTTTTCTTTCTTATGCTCTGAGACAGAAGAGGGCGCCTGTTCCATCGAAAGGCTCACCCTATGTTGAATTTTTGGTGTTTGATCCGTGGCTCGTTTATGCAGACGCGCGATGAAGAAAAAGGTTCGGAGGATCGCGGTGATTCTCCCGATACAAGCGATTTGTGATTTCGTTCGGTGAGTTTTCATCTTCTTTGGCTTAGAACTTGATGAATAGCATCAAGGTGTTGCTTGTTCTTTGTTTGGCATCGTATGAAGGTTCTAAGGTGCAGTTGTTTGTATAGGTTCAAGGCTTAAGGCTTGTTGGTGCTTCGAGGTCTTGGAATCGTAGAACCACGCAATCAAAAGGTAACGTGGCTAGACTTCGTACTATTTTAGGGGCCCAATCAGTGAATTGGAGTTTTGTATGTTTTATACCTGTATTACTGCTGTTTTGGTGTATAAAAGGTGGGGCTTGGATTGGTTTTGGGTTGGAAATCGTACAGGGCTGTTCTGCAGTTTTTGCACAAGATTTTGGGGCTATCCGTACGGATAAGTCACTAGTTTGGAGTTTTGGGGAAACAGTGAGTTATCCGGATGGTTGGGGCATTTATCCGTACGGATAACTTATACATCCGTACGGATAAGAGCCTGGTTGGGCAAATGTTGGTTTGAGATGGTTCGTGGTGTCAGCTCATGTCCGGGCTTTATAATCTGATCTCTAATCTTGAACTAAGTCTTGAAGGGAGTTCCCACGCGCATAGAACCCAACCTTACGGAGTTTTCACTAACCGTGATTGTTCGTAGGGGACCGTGCGGAGAGCCTTGACGGACTTAGTGCTTTGACGAGCTAGTGTTCGCCATTGTCTGTGTATGTGCTAGGAGGTTAGAGTCTAGTGTTCTAGGACCTTGAGTAGATGATAGGGACCTTTTATGTGAATGAACTAGGTGGCTAGTCAAACACTTAATAAACTACATATGTGTTAGCTAAAAGATTAAATGCTTTGGGAGGCTTGCGTAAGGCACGTTTATACTCCGTCGATGTGTATATGGCCCAATGTGATGTGTGCCTCTGTGGTCATCCGGACTTCCACGAGTACAGTACATGCAGTCGGTCGCCTTATCGAACACAAGTTGTTCATACTCACCGAGACGCAATTCCGGTAGGTCGTAATCGTAACCGGTGCGCGTAATTACCGGTCGTATGTGTCCTTGCCAACCTTAGCGTGACAAATAGCGAGCTAAGCTAGAAACCCTAGGGACCTCATGTTGTGCCATGAACGCAATGTGATAGGTAGCTAGGTTAATAACCGAAAAGTTAATAAAAGACGGCGACGCCTTCTTACTGGTTGAGTAACGATGATAGTGCGGAACCTATTCATGTTACTAAGTATTTTGTACTCACCCGTTATTTCCCTGTGTTTTTGTCCATTCTTTCTTTTAGATGAGTATCCGGAGGATGACGAGTTAGCTGAGGGTTATCCTGAGGACGAGGAATGAGCGGGAGCTATGCTTGGAGTCCAGTGGTTTCTTTATGGCTTTGTTATCTTTCTTTATTTTTTTTGTTAAGGGAGTTTCCGAGGGTGTTGTACTTTAAGTTTTGGATGACGTTCTTTGGATGTTTAGTTTCTCTTTTGAATTCGGTTTTTTGTATAGAACAGCACTTGTAACTCTGGTTCGGTTTTGGGAGACGTTTCAGATGTTTGGTTTTAATTTTTAATTTCCGAGTTATCTTTTAGCTTCCGCGTCGTTTAGTATCTCTGATTATTGATGAGGCTGACGTGTATGCATTAAATTTTTATTTATTGCTATGCATGCCGAACGCACTTTTCCGGATAAGGACTCGGTATCCGGGAACGGGGCGTTACACACACTAACCCGTCAATTTTGGATCCAATTCGAGATTTTCCTTGGGGGTATTGGTAAGGAATTGGAATGGAATAATATCGATTCATACAGAAGAAAACATACTAATCCCTCCGTTTTTCTTATCTGTCACATTCAAAATTTGCTCTATTTTATTTATCTGTCATTTTACATTTTCAATGCATAATTTATTTATTTATTTTCCCTTTATCAATAAAGTATTTACATCTCCAATAAAAAAATACACTTTAAATACTAAAAACTCATTTACCAACAAATTATTTAAATCTCCAATAAAAAAATACATTTTCAATCTTATATTTTAGGCGTATATTAATTAATTTCTTAATCCGTATGATTTTTCTCTGTGATGAGATAAATAAGCGGAGAAGTATTTTCACTGCATTAATTGACGGAAATGTATCCCATCTCGGCAAAGAAATGACAATTTACCGGAACGCGTAATCAAAAATAAAAAAATTTCAGTCATCTTCTCATAGCAGCCTAAAGTTGTTATACGTAAAATTATTGTCATGACATAACACATATGGCGAGTCTGTTTCCGCGTATATCGGATCACGCAAAAAACTTTCTAAGTTTAGGGTTTACATCTTATTTATAGCCTTAGGTTAGGGTTTTGGCATATGAGTTTATTGTTTTGACTCTTTTAGCGTTGTATGTAATAAGCGATCTTTTTCATAGAACATTGTACAACTATTCTGTACTTCCTACGTTACAAAATAAGCGATCTGATTATCAAAACACGCGTATTAAGAATCACGAATTAATCATTTAATTTGAATGTTAAAATGACTAAAAAACCCTTAGTATATAATTAATGCAATATTGTATTTATTCTCTCATTTACTAACAAATAATGTTAGATGTAGGAAAAACACAATAAATGCTGTATTGGATATGTAATTGCCTCAGTTATTTAGGGATAAATCTTTTTGCGACTGCTTCAGTTATTTCGAAACAGATGGAGTATTAAATAGATCTAGGGGGGAGGGGGGGAGGAATTGTTTTTTTTATTTATTTATAAGAGAAACAACTTTTATCAACCAACATTCAAAATAGAGGCATCAACTACATCTTGTGGTGGAGAATCACCCCAGCAACCTGCTTTTTATTTTTTTATTTTTGAAGGATTTATTTACTTATTGGGTAAATAATGTAACCAATGAGAATCACCGTGTTCTAATAAAAATAAAAAATGGTATACCTCTGGAAAAAAAATGGTACGTAGTATCTCTTATGATTTCTGTCTATGATCATTGAGAGTGAATAAAATATTACCCTTATGTCAGTCCGATAAACTTGTCATCCTTACGTCTATCTAAGGTGGTAGGTGAACCGAGCAACTCGTGAAGTAATCATATTACGGGTAGGAATTTTTTTTAAACTCAATTTGTTTTTTCGAGTTTGAGTTAGAGTCAAACTACTAGGATAATTAACTGAGTCAAACTCGAGTTTCAATATATACTAATCAAGTAGCTCGCAAGTTAATTTAACTATATTAGTTAATTATATTTATAAAATTATTACCAAAAAAGTCTTATATGAATAATTATAAGGAGAGTCGATTATTAGGCGAGTTGAGCTCGATCTTAACATATTTTAAAAAATTAAATGAATTTTGAAAAATAATCGAGCTTACAAGCCGAGTCGGGTTATATCAAGTACGTACTTAAGAGCCGAGTTCGATCTTGTCTTCTTATTGCTCGATCGAGTTCAATCTGAGTTTTGAACCGGTGTTTTTATAGTCGAGTCGAGCTCATAACCTAAAGAATATCGACTTGATTAAAATCGGCTCAATTACAACCCTAGTTACGTCAGTCCTACTCTCCTCGATTAGAAAGCAAACTCATTCACCAGAACAACTTCCTTCACATATACAATTTTTTTTTAAGATAGTCCCTTGTTGACGTTCGTAGTATCCAATATATTTTGCTGAAATATATTTTTTCTTATTATGGAGAATGCTAGTAAATCAAATTTTCTCCTGGTTAAAGCTAATAATCTGGTTTATTTTATTACGGATAATTTTCACAGAACTATGTGACTTTAATTGAACTTTTCAAGAAAAATGTACTGCAAGAAACATTAATGACTTGACTCATATACACCTATAGATCTATAGAAATCTGTATAACTTCAATCACTCTCCTTATTCGGAACAAATCATTACCATAATAACTTCAATCACTCTGCTTATTCGGAACAAATCATTACCATAACGTGTTAGACATCTGCCAAAAATCACCTATAAGATAAGGGAGAAGATTTGTGACCTTTCTTAAACACGATTTTTCTCCATTATAACAAAAATGATTTGTGCCAACTATGTTTTCATTTTCAACCGAATAAGGATCATTAACATGAAGACATCTTGTTATACGGAGGAAACGTGTTAGAGATCGGCCAGAAATCACGTATAAAGATAAAGAAATTTTCAAACATTTTTTAAACACGATTTTCTCTGTATAACAAAATGGATTGTGCCAACTCTGCTTTCATTTTCATGCGGTATAAGGATTGTTATAATGACACGAGACATCTTTTTATACAGGGGAAACGTGTTAGAGAATGGCCAGAAACAATCAATAAGATAAATAAGATTTCAGACATTTCTTAAACCCGATTTTCCCTGTATAACAAAATGGATTGTGCCAACTCTGCTTTCATTTTCAAATGGTATAAGGATGGTTACAATGACACGAGGCATCTTGTTATACAGAGGAAACGTGTTAGAGATTGGCCATAAACCATCAATAAGATACAGAAGATTTCACACATTTCTTAAACACGATTTGCTCTGTATAAACCAAATGAATTGTGCCAACTTTGTTTTCATTTTCAAGCGGTATAAAGATCATTAACATGACACGAGACATCTTTTTATACGGGGAAAACGTGTTGGAAATCGGCCAGAAACCAACTATAAAGAAAAGAAGATTCAGACATTTTTTAAACACGATTTTACCGATGCAATGAGAATGGACCTTGTCAACTCTACTTTCATTTTTTGAGTGATACCGGAAAATAAACTAAACCACTCAACGGTAAACTTTTTCTTTGGCATAAGGAGGTTGAGGGGTTTTGATCCATTATAGCCGAAAAATGGTATGGCATATGGATTTGTAATTTGACGCATTTAGCCTTGTTTGCATTTTATTTTTTCCATAAAACATTCTAGAAATTTCTCAAAAGAAAAAACATTTTAGAATTATTCAATCAAATGCATTAATCTCCGTCTATGTAGCATTGATACAAACACGCGTCACGCGGCAATAAAATACACGATGACATATTAATTTTAAAATTTAAAGACAAGATCGTGTTATCTGCAAGACAATATCGTGAATGATATGTGTTAAAAATATATACAATATTGTTATAACCAGGATAGAGAATCCAGATCTGATAAAGATAAACATAGATCTGGCGCGTCACTGTCGGTTTGGGCTCAGGGCCAAAAAAAAATTTAGCGCTCAGCCCTTTGAAAAAAAAAGATATCAAAACATATATAAAAAAATAAAACAAAAAGCTGCGTGTGATAGTCAATGGGTTTGGAAGGAAAAAAAACCTACTTATTTGGTTCCTAGTCATGAGATTCAAAACCAAGTCTCTTTGTCTAAAATACTTGAGTCTTAACAATTATTAGGTAATACATACTTGTTCATATAAATACATATATATATAATATTAGGTCGAAATTTTATTGTGTAGCCCAAATTCATTGATTTTGAAACAAGGCGTGGCTTTAGCTTTATGTGGCGCCTGCGTAGATGCAATCTAACATAAACAATCAAACATATAAACATAAACAAGAAAAACACAAGATTTAACGCGTGGTTTACGGCGTTGTGTCGACTACTCTACTGACGTAAAAGAGATATTTTATTATGCTGTTTGAAATTGAGAGGGTTCTTACACGCTTTAAATTGATTACAAGATGCGTGTTTATAGACACGAATCTCTAAACCATAACCGCAAATGATCAATGTCACGAATCTGTCACAAATACCCAAAATGTGGGTCTCACCGCTGGCTCAACTCAACAAACCAATGCCCAAATGCAGAACTGGTTGTATTCAAATTAACTTTCATTGACCTCAACAGTGTTTGACTTGAGACGGACTCAACTGATTTCACCAGCTCACTTCCACAGACTTGAATACAATTACTCTGCTAACTATCACTCAGCTGACTAATAGATTAGAGATCAAGTCATACTTTGCTAACAAATATAAATTAGTATCAGATGAAATATATAAAATCCAGAGAGATTTGCATAAGACTAAGTTATATATGTAATACATAAATTATTTACTATCTAAAGTATATATTCAACTTTAACGTGGTTTAAAAAAATTGCTTGGCCTTAAATATATTACAATTTGTTAAAATAATCACTCATCACCACTAAACATACATAACATATTATATTTGTCAAATTATAATCAATACTGACAATCATTTTATTGCCAAATTAAATACAACTTCTCATGTCTTTTAACATTTCTTTGTAAAACCAAAAAAAAAAAAAAATCAAAAATATATACATAAATTGTGTGGTCATGTGTTTCTTGCCGTGTCCGTAAAGCGTCGATGGCGTATCGGATATTAAATATTGAAATAATACTATATATTTTAATCGGACGAAATGAGTTGAAGGCACATCGACACTCAAATTGATCGAAGTGACAGTTTCATATTTTGTAAGTTTTTTTTCTCGGTTTTAGTAGGATTGATCTATAATTTCAAACGGTCTAAGAAATCTGAAAAATAGTTATAATTAATAATGTATAGGGAATAATAATTTAACAAAAATAAATGTATAGAGAATAAGAATAAGGAGAAAGGTCATGATAAACATCTTTGAACGCGACAAAATACGTGGCGTAATGAGTGAATGTCAAACATCTTTTAAATGTCATTAAAAACTAAAATATAAATCAAAAGTCTATTTTATACATCCATTTTCAACCCAAAATTGATAAATATATATCACCATTAGTTTATCAAACGAAGGAACTAGTGTACAATCATGAGTTATTGGCTCCATTTGGTTCATGTACAACTTTAAGGATACTGTATTTTATGTGATTATTTTTCATTTTGAAAGCAATATTTAACAAAAATATGTCCGTCTCTGAAGCGCATTGAAGATGTCCTCACAAAAGAGCCACTTTAAAATAATAATAAAAACATTTGACGTATATTATAATTCATAAGTGTCATTTTTCAAAACCAATATACCATTTATTATGATTTTCTGAAATATATCCATAATCTTCCATCCATTATTTGTCCAAAATCATTTCATCTTCCACGATATATAAAACATCAAGTAAAAGACACATGTTTCGATATAAGAGCAAAACATAACATATTTAGTAAGATTCTTAATATGCGTTAAAAGTAAAATTGTGACATTTTTAAGGGACGAAGAATGTATTTTTTGGTTACGATTTCATGAAGGTTATCTCAATTAGTGAAATAGAAGGTTGTGAAATTGGATTTTAAACATTTGTTGCTTTTAATACTCATTGATATACTCCCTCCGTCATGATATAAGTCGCTTTTAACTTTTTTTGTCATAAAAATATAAGTCTTTCTCACATTTCAATCTGAGATTAATCATTGTTTTCGATTTACACCAAACAATGCGATATTATACTCCCAAAAAGCAATCTGATATTTTCTTGAAATATTAAAAGAACTTTCATTTATGATTTTTGTTAATATGTGTGAAAAGTCCAAAAGGACTTATAATACGAGACGGGGGGAGTATCTTTTTTGTTAGATGTCTTTACTCTTTAAATTCATGGGTCTTTACGGGAACCATATTACACCCAAAATGGCTGGATCCCTTGCAAATTTATTGTGTTACCTTACTACTTTCAGACAATTTCTTCTTAAAGAGGCATCACTTGTAAATACGAATTTATCGTTCCTATTTTGACACCACCCTTGGTTAACTAAATCCATTCCCACCTAAATCCCTCTCCTTACGGCGCCAAGCCTTGCACCAAGCACTGTTGATTCACCGTCTTTGGCGTTTCTTCAGCTGATCACAATCTCTCTCTCTCTGGCGCCAAGCCTTGCACCAAGCACTGTTGATACACCGTCTTTGGCTTTTCTTCAGCTGATCACAACCACCAAAAGCATCCATCCTTACATTATCACCACCGCTCACCCTTGTCGTCGATTGCTCCCACCCTCTCACCACACCACCGTTCTTTACATTGATTCTTCTTCTTCATTGGCTCCGACGCTTACTCAACCCCCTCTCAAAGCCATAGACCGTCATTGGAATCAATGCACTTTTCAAGAGACTCGTTGTTAGTGTATGAATGGCCTTTGAAGAGATTTCAGTGAGGATTGGATGGTTAATGGATGGGGGACGAGCGTTTTTATGATGGTTGTGCGAGGACTGATGGAGACGGTGGTACCAGAGTAATGAAATTTACATAGTTGTGTGCCGTGACAACTAGAATGGGCATTTTTTAATCCACAAGGCTACTACTGACGTGTAGTAGAAAGTATAATTAATGGCATTTGTGTAATGCACATAACATTTTCTATTGATAAATACACAATTTAGATATAGGGAGTGATAGAGCTACTCCCAGTAAAATTAATGTGTAACACCAAAGACTCTAATAAATCTTCTCTCCTTTTTTTTTCGGAAAAAGGAACAATATTAAAACAAGTCCGTGAAACAAGTGGACAGGATGATGCCCGGCTACTCTCTGAGGAAAATTATTGTGTGTGTGAGAGAATTTGAGGTGAAATGACGGGTGAAACGATCAGAACAACACAGTTTAAATACAGAATAAAACTGTGTGGTCTGAAAAATGTCAGACGGTCTCTCCACACCGTGTGGAGACACCAAACAATAACCCTCTCTGAGGGGTGAGGTTACAACCAAAAAAGGAGAAATACTTATGTAGAGAGAAAATTTTGAGGTGAAGTGACGGATGAAACGATTAGGACCACACAGTTTAAATACAAAATACAACCAAAAAAGGAGAAATACATGTGTAGAGAGAGAATTTTGAGATGAAGTGACGGATGAAACGATCAGGACCACACAGTTTAAATACAAAATGAATCTGTGTTGTGACGCCTCCACATTGATTCTTCCACACGTATAGAAACACCACAGAAGTATTTCCCCCAAGAAGATATGTCATGTCGAGCTTGAAGATACGATATGACATTTCATGTCGTAGAATAAAAGAAAACATAACAAAAGAAAAACTAAAAAGATTTAGAATAACAATCATGGGAACACTGTTAGATCCCTCAAGATCGTGTAACGGTGCTATACGGTCACTTTTCACTACAAGCGAAGAAACAGCAAAACATTCAATTACAAAAGAGCCGAATAAATGTGGTGTAAACGTGGAAATACTATTTCAGTGCAATTTTCATGATTTTGGTTTTCGGTTCTCTTATTTTTTTCATGAATGTGCAAGACGATCACAAGATACACAAATCACTATTAAGGTTATTCCCAATTCGGGTTTAGTTTGGTTAAAACACCTAAAACGCGAAAAGCAGAGGTATTTTGATAATTGGTGGTAGCTCGACATTTGCGCTTTGCCTCATTGTGGTATTTTGTGAAAAGGTCCCAATAAATTGCCCTGTTTCCCAACAATTGCTCTCCACGATCTCTTCTTGTCATTCCTTACACAAATCAACAAATTTACTTTGATTTTTAGACTTAATTCAATAAGGGGGATGGGGAAGCAAAGGAGGACAGAGATGGAGAAGGCAAAAGAAATCGGAGATAGAGGAAAAGAGAAGCTTCAATTTGTAAATTTGGAAGAGAAAGTGATGTCTAAAGCTTAAACATCAATGCTTTAATCGACAGAACTACTTACATATTTTCACAGATTTTTTTTACTACTAAAAAATGAACCTTTTATTAGCCAAGCCAAACCACTTCAGAAAACACTGTACAAAACCCCAACTTCCTAATGAGTTTTATATATCCACGACATAACACAGGTGATATATTTATAATTTATCAATCTAAGGAACATAACAAAAACAGCTCGACTCGTTTTCAAATTCGCAACATCAAAACATCTAGAACAAATAAACAACAATAAAAAACAAATAACAAATGCATAGTTAAGAAAATTCTGTGAAAAATCAGAGCATACGAAGCCAGAAGAGTATTGTTTTGCAGGCTACAATTCTGTAGAGATCCAAATGGATCACTTCTTCCCGAAAAAAAAAAAAAAAAAAAGAAGCTAACGTCATAAAGATAATTTCAATGGCATAAGACATCTTATCATACAGAGAAAACGCGTTATAGATCCGCCAGAAACATCCTAAAACAAAATTTCAGACGTGTCAACTCAATCTACCAGCGTTATAGATCCGCCAGAAACATCCTAAAACAAAATTTCAGACGTGTCAACTCAATCTACCACACGATTTTCCCTGTATAACAAAATAGATTGTGCCAAATCTCCACTTTTGTGCCAAATCTCCCCTTTCGTCTTCAAGAATTACAGGAAATTTAGATATGCAGTGTTTCAAAGATTTACATCCTTCCATCCCATTTATAGCCGAAGGGAATTAGGGTTTGGAACATTAGTTTGTAATTTGACGTTTTTACCCTTGTATTGACGCTTTTTATTTTCATTATTAAACATTACTTATAGCCTTTTATTTTTCATTATTAACACGCTGTAGACCATTTATATTCAATTTATTACATTGTGAAACCTTTAAGTGTAAATGTGAATGTGGTTCTGAAGCCACCAACTTCCACATCTCCTCTAAATTGATGTGAAAAAAAAAAGCCATAGTGTATACAAATTGTAATTTAATAAAATATTATTAAATTGTGTCACCATTTTATCGCGCGTCCACCACGCTTGAGATGACCATTGCTATACTCTAACATGTCATCCTTTAGCTATTCTACCACTTCGTACTTCTTGCCATCCTTACACGAAATTTACTCGTGAAGCTGTTAAATCTTCGACATTTAGTTTTTTACAAGTTCAAGATTGAATAAAGCTACTCCAACAATTAACCGTGCGTGCCGAACTCAAGTTTCGATATTCAGTAATCAAGTATCTCGTAAATTAATCGAGTGGAGTATTTAGAAACTTTATCATTCCAAATGTATTATATAAATAATTATTAGACAATGTGAGTATTAGACGAGTCGAGCTTGATCTTGACATATTTTACAAAAATTAAAATGAATTCTAAAAAAAGCAATCAAGCTTACGAGCCGAGTCGAGTTATATCATATACTTAACTAGCAGACGTTGATCTTGTCTTTATTGTTCGATGGAGCTCAAACCGAGTTTGAAACTCGATTCTATTATCCGAGTCAAGCTAAAACTGTAAAGAATATCAACTCGACTCGATTAGATTACGCCCTTACCTACGTCAGTCCACCACCTCCTCGGCTAGAAAAGAAGCTCAGCGTTTCCTTCACATAGCAAATCATGCCTATTGTGCTTCACTTATCTATAGTACGCCATTTAATTGTAGTCAGTTTGAGCCGATTTTTATTTTTTTCAAAAACGAAAGAAACACACATCCATTAAACACCCCAACGAGGTTCGAACCCTGACCTCCCTACTGGGAGCCAGGTTAGACCTTAGTGGATTATCAATAGGGTATGTACCTGAGTAAATATAGACCCTGACCTCGCCACTAGGGTTTGAGCCGAATTTTTCGATTGTTCTTATATTTAACGAAAATATTGTCTTACCTAAAAAGAAAGAATAAAACTTGTTGGAGCAATATAGAGCCATGATGGATTAAGAAATAAATTTTTAAAAAAAAAAATCAAAACAAATTCACAGATCCATCGGATAAATAAATTAACAATGTTTTAATATAAAAAAAAAATATTGTTTAAACACAAAAAAATTCCCGGATAGCCCTTGTCCATGTGGATCCAAACTTGTCTGAACATGGGTGATTCTCATAGTAGGAATTTCTATATTAGAAATGGATCGTAAGATGATTATCGTAATCTGACAAACAAACAAAGCAGATTTCTTTTTTATATGTGGCATTAATCTAACGATCCGTTATAATTATAAAAGTAACTGCATCCGAATTTTTGTTTGAACACATGACCATTTATGTGATTGATTCATAGGAGCATCTACACCAACATATAGATTTTCTCAAGTTATAAGTATCGCATATTTTCCTATGAAGACAATGCTACTCTTATAGCAGCACGATCCGAATATCGGCGCTCCAGGAAGAAAGCGTTACGGCGTATAGCATTAAATAAATCTAATATTATCACGCAGCCTCTCTGCGTCGTCAGTATCAAATAAAAGCAAACGGAAGCTAGAAAGACTCGGGTAAAAGCGTAAAGCTACTATGAATAGAAATTAATCGTACTAAAGATGGAAATGTAACTTTATTACATTAAAAGGAAAATCTGAAATCCAAAATAAACGCGTCTGACGAGTCTCGAAAGACCAAAAGCCTACTCCAAAGGTACTAAAAGTCTATTAAATGAATAACAGAATAAATAAAGATAAATCTTCAGCGAGGCGTCGTCAAGCGTCGTCATCGAAATTCTCTCGTAAACATACTCAACTGTTCGTCTTCTCACCCCACAATGCATACAAAAGAAAATGCAAAGGATGTAAGTACAAAGTACTTAGTAAAAGTGAGAAGCTATGACAACAATTATAATTTATAAAGAAAAGATATTTAATCGTTTAGTTATGTTTGTGTGACGACTCGATCTGGGGTTCATTCAATGTCCATCAACATGAATTGACTAAGCGTTTCTACTTAACTTATCTATGTTACAACCGCACTCAAGGAGCCTTACACGTATCCACTTTTGGGACACTCTTGGCAACATATTAGTGGATCACACCAATATCCACGAAGTCTAGAATAGGTAGACTCCGATGAGTGCAGCGTCTCGGTGGAGTCACCCGAACTTGTGGTTTTTGACTCTGGGTTCTTCCACCTTCGTAGGTAGCACACACATCGCGATATAGGCGGTGCATATCCAAGAGAGACATGTTGTTTAATCTTTTACTAGTCAAGTCACGTATTTATTAGGATGATTAACTAACCACCTAAGTGTTTTCAATTAATCTCCCTCACCTTGACTACTCTCTTCCTGAACCACTTTAGACACGAGACAAAGCCTAGCAATTACGCGGATATTGATGAATACTAATTAATCAAAGCACAAGCCTATCACGCTCTTCCGCGGATCCGAACTTCAACTCCGCTTTAAGAGTATATTCGGTGTTTTAAGCGAGCGAATCGGAAGTTCAATCGAAACTTGTTCATGTTTAATTAATGTTAACATGTCATGATTAAAGGTTTAAAAGCAGTGAAAACCACGATTATGAAGCGAAAACCAGTTTGAAATGCTAAAGCGGTAAAAACAAGGTAAAAGCAGGTCAAGCGCCCGTTTGACATCCTATGAACGCCCGTTCATCAAAAAAGGCTACATCACGAATCAAAGTCTAACCTCAAACGCCCGTCTCTACCTTGTGCAAGCGCCCGTTTGAGTTCTTTATGATCATAAGCGCCCGTTTGCAGGTTTTTCTCAAAGCGCTTAAATCTTCAAAAACACGATTTCTAAACCGTGTCTAACCTAATTAACATCGATTTCAACACGATGTAAAGCGTGAAAAACATATCTAAACATTCCAAAACATCTATGATCCTTTGATCAGCGAAAAACACATCTTCCTGCATCTACGCATCTTAAAACATGATCTAAACTTTCACGAATCATAATCGAGATCATAGGAAGAGTCTCTTACCTTAATTGCCAGCAAAACATAAGCAAAAGCAGCGTAAGCAAGCTGCAACAATTTGTTGATCCTCAACCCCAAAACCTATGTGATCAACAAGAAACCACAAAATCCTATTTCTTTCTGAAAACTGAAACTGAAAAAGCCTGTAAAACTGAAGATTACCTGGGTTTACTGCTGTGAAACTATTTTTAGATTATTCTACGCTTCAAGGCGATCGTTTAAGACTACTCATGGCTGCTGAAAGCGAGCTACGGATTAAAGATCACGAATTTTTGGAGATCAAACTCAGCGATTACCAAAACCCAAAATTAAACTCGAAAACTTACGAAATTGAATGATGTTATTTTTCAAAGTTCGTCTCCTCGCGCTGATCACTTTTCTCTCTGCGGCGTCTTGAGCAGTTGAGCGGATTGATCACACGGTTCTTCTTTTATTTCGCTTTCTTCTACTGCGTTGCTTCCATCCGATGCCGCCGTTCTCTTCCTTATTTTTTGAGAATAGCGTGTGAAAGTTATAGGGAAATATTTGGGATTATTTCTTTTTATAGCCATTTAATTAAATCCATAATTAAATAACTAAATCCTTTAATTAATTCCTTTTCACTTAAATAAATGGGACAAATAATAATTAGGTCGTAGTAAATACACCCAATGACTATTTTACCACTACTTACGAAAAGTCGGGATGTTACACTACTAAATCAAATTTTGAACAAAAGGTACTACTACTACACTTCTTTGGTAACAACTTGATTCGTTTACACTATAAATTTGTGGAGATCCATTATAACTCACGATCACCCTCATTTTAATGATCATTAATATGACACGTGAGATCTCGTTATCTGGAGGAAATGTGTTATAGATCGGTCGAAACCAAGTGGTAAGGAAGATTTTGGACATTTCATAAAAGCAGTTTTCTCTGTATAACAAAATTGATTGTGTCAACCAGGGCCCGACACGCCGACTTGTGGACCTAAGCCAGAAGCTCACGAATTGGCCTTTTAGTTGAAATTGTTTTTTTAAACATACTTATTGTTAGATATTTTTCATAAATAAATATTTTGGTTATCGTTTGCTACGAGTTGCCGTCTGAATTAATGTTATATCATAGCGAAGCAGGTTCGACTAAATCAATGCATGCATCGATTCATGAAGGATATGCATTTTGGATACACGATATTTTCGAGTGATATGTACTTACCATTTTGTGTAAGGGTTGCATCTTTCATCCGGTGCAAGAGTACATCCATTCGTTTATAGAGTACTTACAACCTATAAAAGACATAAGTATGAAGAGCGAAAATCCATAAATTTGACAACATCATTAGAAAAAGCGAGTGTTCTCGGGTTTGATTCAAACAAGTCATTTGTTTGAATCAAACACCCTTAATATCACGAAGAGATTTTCATTTGATCCGCTTAGTGACAAATCGTGTTGGACAAAACATCTCTTAAAAGACAGCGTTATTAACGTGCATTGGAGTTTTAATTCTCACCAAATCCTAAGTCACTACATTTTTCCAACTTATCGCATTTTTAACGTCAGTATATGCAAAAAATTAATAAAACTTGTTTGTATATATCTATTTTTTTGGGTCAGTAAAATTTTTTATTAGGCGCTGTCAATTAGAATAAAAACAAATTTGGGCTCTACCAAAAAGAAAATTAACATATTTTTTTTAGGGTGGATCGGATTAAATCTACACGATTTTTTTTTTTTTAGCGAAGCATTATGACAGTTGGAGTATAAAGCGATTAGATTGGGCTGACTGGGTGCCGAAGGCGCTTAGGGAGGCTTGGCCCTAGTGTCAACTCTGCTTTCATTTTCAAGCGGTGTAAGGAACAATATAATGACACAAGACATCTCGTTATACGGAGAAAAAGTGTTAGAGATTAGTGAAATCACCTATAAGATGAAAGAAGATTATGAACTTTCTTAAACACGATTTTCTCCAGTATAACAAAATGGATTATATCAACCCCTGCTTTCATTTTCAACCGGTATAAAGATCGTTACTATGACACGAGACATCTCAACTATACTTTCATTTTCAAGAGATGCTGGAAAATAAACTAAACCACCCAAAGGTGAAGTTTATCTTTGGCATATGCAAGTTGAGGGTTTTGATCCATTTATAGCCGAAAAATGGTACGGTTTGGTGTATGAATTTTTAATTTGACGGTTTTTGCCTTGTTTGCACTTTTTTTTTTTTCCCATAAAACATTTTAGAATTTTCTCAAAAGAAAAAACATTGTAGAACTAATCAACAAAATGCCATTGACACAAGCATATCATACGACGTAGTGAGACAGCGATAATATGTTAATTTGAAAATGTAAAAACAAGGCGGCGTGAAGCAATATGTGTTAAAAATACATACAATACTACTTAAGTATAAAATGATCGATATAAAATTCAGAGAAATTTGCATAAGACTAAAATATATGTTCGACCTCTAGGTGGTCACAAAAAAATAATTTATTGGCCTTGATATACTACAATTTATTAAAAATAATTGTTTATTTCTGAAAAAAAAATTTATCAACAATAAAGAATAAACAGACATGATATGATATATCTTTTGTCAAATTATAATCAATATTGACAATAGTTTTTATTGCCAGATTAAATGCAACTTCTCATGTCTTTTAACATTTCTTTGTAAAAAACTGAAATAAAGAAGAAAATAAATAAATTGAAATTGTCTGTTAATGAGTGTTGGAAAAGTTATCGGCGGCGTGTGGATATTAAATTTGGAAATAATATTATTTTAATCGATTGACACATTGTCAAACTTGTGTTGAATGTGTGTCGAGTCGCGTTTAGCGGCGCAAAATATTGACAATTTACAAATAAACACCTAAATTGGCGTGTCGATGTCGGTGCTTTATGACTTTCCATATTTACTAAGTTTTCTTTCCTTTCAGTGGGGTGATCTATAATGGCGCGTTTGGATTGCGGTAATGGAATGAAATGGAATCTTTTAGTTTCATTCAATCGATTTGGCGTGTTTAGCGGCGATAGAATGAAATATGTTTTCGTTCCAGCGGAATGAAAATTGATCCATCAAAAATCGATGGAATGGCGGAATGGAATGAAAAAAATAAGCAATGCGATAAAAACAATTCCATTCCGCTGTCTCACGGCGCGATAATGGAATGATATCGATCAATTCATTCGTTAATTCCAAAGATTCATTCCATTTCATTCGTTTATTGAATCCAAAGCAGCGGTAAGTTAAATATCTAAGAAACTAGTTTGTGTAAATAATGTAACCAATGAATGAGAATTATTGTGTTCTAGAAGATATTTGCAATTCAAAATATATGGGGAATAATTTATCAATAATGAATGTATAGAGAATAAGAAATAAGGAGAAAGATCATGATAAACACCTTTTGAACGTGACAAAATACTTAGCGTAATGACATATATGGAGACACCTTTGAACATTTCATTAAAGACAAGCATTTCACCTTTCGAAATAAAACATTGAATAAAAGGCATATGTGTCGATATAATAGCAAAACATAACACATTTGGTAAGTTTTTTAATATGTGTTAAAATTACTCTTAAGATTCTATTTAAGCATAGTAATTAGCGAAATTAAAATTCGTTTTTATACATCGTTGTTATATTTTTAAATAATTATTTATTATCTTTTCTACATCTACATTTTATTTATTAAGAGGTGAGAAGTTAAAGCATTGCATTAATTATATTCAAAAATATTGTTATCGTTTTGATGTTAAGTTAAAGCGTTAAATCTTCTATGCTTGTATGTGTGTTTTTAATAATTCTGACAGAGTTAAATAAAGCGAATGGAGTAAAATAGTGACTGACAGTATTTTTATTTTTGTTACAAGTTCTCAATTAATGAAATTGTAGTTTAGAACCCAGCCCCCTCCCAAAAAACAATACTGCTTGATTTACCTTAAAATTTTAGATGTGTTAACTCTTTAAATATATACATGGTGTTTAGTAACATCATACCATATTTACGTGTCGTGAACACCCAAATTAGGTAGAATCATTGCAAATTTACTGTGTTACCATACTATTTTCAGACATTTGTTTAGAGTTTTTAGTGATATCACACTTATAAATGTTAGGATAATTGGATAATCTTGCCATGTGTGTTGTGTTTTTGTATGTGTGACAGTGTATGGTTTAGATAATGTTGAGTGGTGTGGTAATATCCTTTAGATTAAGAGATGAGTTAGTATCCTAAGCATATTTATGTATGGAAATGTGTAACATAATCATTATTCAATATAACAATATTTCCTATAGATTATGTGTTGGTATCGAGAGCTAGGAATGGTGACCGCATGCGCCTGCCGGCGGAAGGCGTCTTCATCAACAAACATGAAATTTCTCCACCGTGAGCATCACCACCACTTGTTGTGCCATCTAATATCACCACATGGTCATGCCACCTATCTCCCATACTCACGCCTCCATCTTTCCTCTTTTCTATTCCATTTACGGATTTCCCGTTCATATACTGGGGCGCATTCAAACCTCACAATCATTTTTAGTATCTTTGCTCTTACCTCCGAGCACCTTCCTCAGGCTCCGGCGATCTCCGATCTGGAGGAACACCTTTCAACGGCAATTTAACTCAGGACATGCAACATAAAATTGACCAGAGACAACTATTTGCTCTGGAAATACACCATTCTTCCTATTATTAAAGGACATCGTCTGGATGGATTTCTTTTTGGAGTCTACACAGCACCACCTCGGTACACCATCCTTTGGTATGACAAATCCGCGTTTGATGCGGAGCCAAGCGGATTCTCTCATCACGGTGGTTTGTTAAGCTCCATGTGAGCGGGCACTCTGGAAAGTAGTTGGGTGTTCTCACTTACATGAAATCTGACTACCCTTGAATCTCTCTTCAATTCTCATTGAGAGGCCAAGATGTTGGAATATAAAGCACTTTACAAAATCGAGAAAGGATCTAAGTCCATGGCGATTATCGCGCACTCATGAAATCTCACTTTCGGACAACCTTGCGTTGCCGGCTATCCGATTAGCAAATCGGAGTTGATCAACTTGCAACACTCGATTGGGTTAGATCGTGAATATGGCCGCACATCATCGTCAATCTCACATTTCAATTGGATCCTCACTTGGCGGGAAGTTCATCCCAAGCTCATTACACATGGCGTCTTATTGCTAGATTCAGTGGATCACCGCCTCCTCACAAATCAGATCAGTTATCAATATTACATACATTTCATAGATGATTTCTCTAGGTTCACTTGGATATACCCTCAAAAGCCAAGTGCACGGTGCATTAAATGCTTTCATACTTTTCAAAAACTTGTTGAAAATCAGTTTACACAACTATCAAATGTCTTGATCATTTGGGGGTGAATATAGAGTTTTGAACCTCTTCTAAAAGAGTGCAGTATTCATTTAAGCACCCCTCCTTTCATGCTCATGCCCAAAATGGCAGGAGGAGGAAAACATAGGCACATTGTTGAACTAGGGCTCACTCTTCTTGCTCGCACATCTATGCCCCTTTGAAATCTTGGTGAGGAAGCTTTCAAGTATAGTGTATGTTTGATCAATAGTCTTCCCACTAAGGTCCTTAACATGAAAAGTCCCATCAAGTCCTTTTCCACAAAACCCCGATTACTTCTCTCTCAAAACTTTTGAATGTGTATGCTACCTCATGCCAGCACTTTTTTCATATGTCAAGTTCAAAGTTCCACTCCATCCAGTGTGTCAATCTAGGTTTAAGTCCAAGACACAAAGGGATACATGTATGTACTTGATGAAACGAAGCGACTACATGTAAATACAGAGATGTTGTTTTTGATGATCAACTTTTACCTTCAAAAATGGCTTTCAACAAGGTCCATCTGGCAGAAAGTGCTCATTGATCCTCAGGGTTGTTCAATCACGATTGGTGCTCTATCCACATCCTTGCATCGAAGCTACATCACAATACGAATTATCAATCTCCCCCTACCTGTGTTTTCATCACATGAGTCATCACTCTGAGCTGATGCATCATAATCTGAACATCAATCTCTCACTTTGTCCTCCTCGTTCCATGGTCATTAGTCTCACACTTGATCTTGTGCCTCATACAACTCCACAACAGTCATCATCTCCTGCTGTTGTGTTGTCTCAGATCACCTCTCTAGCACCACACACATCTAGTTCCAGCTCCTCCAAAGATATCATCTCACAGTCAGGATCCTACCTCACCAACTCAAATTCCTATTCCTCCTCTCATCCCTTATCCTCTCGCATCATATGCAAACTAGGTCCAAGAGTGGGATCTTCAAACCTAAGTCTTATCTCTCATCCTCTTTTCTTCAAACCTCATTCAGATTTCTCATCACTACCCTCACGAGCAGGTGAAGTGCATCGGATGCTATGTCTAAATCTGAGTGGATGAGTGCAATGGAGGAAGAGTATAAAGCCTGTGTGCCAACAACACACTGACAACATTCCACCAAGGCCTTCTCAGAACCTTGTTGGAAAGCAATTGGGTGTACAAGCTAAAACCAAGGCTGATGGGTCCATATTAAAGTACAAATCCGCATTGGTGGCTAAGGATTTCTCAAAAGTATGGTGTTGATTTTACTGAGACATTGATCCAGATTGCAGAGCCTCTACCATAAGAGTTGTCACTAGCTCTTCTTTGTGTATTTTAAGCCCCATAAACCGTGGTGGACATCAATAATGCATTCTTGAATGGTCCTGCGAAATAGACATCTTTATGCCCTTATCGAGAGGTTTTGTTGATCCAAAGTATCCAAATTATGTTTGCAGGTTGAATAAAGCTCTCTTTGGCCTTAGCAAGCACCTGGGCATGGTTTGATGTTCTAAGGAACCAAATGCAACAAAGGTTTTACACATGCGTGGATCGGCACTTCCTTGTTTATTTTTAGAACAAAAGATTTTGTACTTCTTGTGCTTGTATATGTTGATGATATACTTGTAACATGCGACTCAACTACAGTCATTAAAGTTTGTCCACTTCCCCACTCCAGTTTGCCACTAAAGACACAGGAACCTGTCTCACATTTCCAGGTGTATGGAAGTGTCGAGGATCAACAAGCTATTGCAGAGATTGAATCTTGCTAATATGAATGACTGCCTTACCCGTATGGTTCTTTGGAAACAACTAACTCCCTGGCTGATGGCACACCATTACCATATCCTCTTCTTTCTGAGAGTGCCGCTGGGAGGCTGCGATATCTAACTTATACTAGGCCGAGATATCACCTTTACGATCCAACTATCTTGAGTCGGTTCATCAATCACCCTCGGATGTTCACTAGTAGTTCCTAAGGCTCCTGAGATATGTTAGGGTACCACACTATGCTGCTCCATTTTAAACTGGGACATGACCTTTGGATGCGGTTGGGTTTTCTGATCTTGATTGGCGATTAGTTCTTTGATAGAAAATCATTATTTAGATGCTGTGTTTTCTTGGGAGATTCCTTAGTTTCATGGAGCTCAGAAACATAATGTTGTCTCAGAGATCCAAACGTGTGAGTGCGAGTACATGTCCTTGCTAATTTAACAATTTGAAATGCGATGGCTTCAACACCATTAAGAAATTGGTTTATCACTGGTCAATACACGATTGCTTGGGTGTGACAACACTAATCTTCGCATCTCGTACGGCAGCAATCCTGTGTGTCATGCCAGGACCAAACATATTGAGGTTGACATTC